>LBNU01015820.1:16606-37460 GCA_014162995.1 Artemisia annua
ATGAGTAATCTACAGCTATCCAAACATTCATAAAAACTGCCCAGAAATGACAGCTTTAGCCTAAAAACACCATACTTCTCGACCATTTAGCATAAAATCTAGACACTTTGAGCAAAACTTCACTCCTGAACATTTTGAGGCTTGGTGCTAAGCTTTCCAAAAATACCAATTTTATTTCCTAACTCTCAATATTCACTGATTTACAACTAGTTTTCCGAAGCCATTTTTAACCGTATTTCAAAAATTACTAAGTGTTATACTTTACGTCTAAAACCTATATTTCACTATATAACTATTGTATAACATTATTAGACTATATGAACATGTAATATACATCATGACCTTATACGAAGATGTAAATTATATTTTCGGCAACAATACATATTTTGAATACAAAACGAGTGGTATAGATTATAAGTGCAAGTGCATACATGAACCGATTTCATAATCTAAAGTAGATTACATGCATTCATTTTAGGTTGCGGCTAGGAGTTGCACCTCATTTTCTTCAGTTCATTCACTACATATTGTACCATCACTTAAGGTGAGTTTTCATAGCCCCGTTTACATTTCATTATTTATTTCAAATCCCACGGGGGGAGAATACATTGCACCATTTTTCATACGAGCCTAAGTATCAAATCCATATACATTACTTAAGTTACTACATTGCCATGTTTTAAGTCCCCTATCATGAACCGTTAATTGTATTTGAGCGAGAGTGAGTGGATAGATCTATTGAGGGTGACGCCTCCATCCGTGTTGGGGTTACCAACAGTCAAACGGATGCATTTCATTTGATCATTGTTAGAGTGTCGGGCAAAACACTCTAAAGGGGCATTACCTACAGTCTAGCTTCGGGGTCATGAGCTTAAGAGATAATGTACAATTTTATCAATTATGTGACAGTTCTTCATTCCATTATGTGACAGTTCGTCATTTCATTTTGTGACAGTTCGTCATTCACTTATACTTATGGTTATCGTACAATATTCATTTTCATAAACCTATGATTTCTCACCAACATTATTGTTGACCGTTTTAGCAATGTATTTTCAGGTTACTAAGATAACTACATGTGACTTGCATATGGACCATCATGGAGTCGAGGATTCGACGCGTCTTACCTTTCATTTTATGCACTTATGTAACATTTGATCAAGTTGAACTAGTTTTCATGAACTTGTAACACCATTATGGGACCTATTTTGTAAACTCTTATGTTTTAATGATCAAACGATGTATTTTCAAAACGACACTTTAGGTCGTTCAATATAACCTTGTATGAGATGCCATGATCGTTACACCCAGGTATTCAATTCCGCTGCCATATAACAGGTAAATTCAGGGTGTGACAGATTGGTACCAGAGCTAAGGTTATAGCGAACTAGGTTGTATCTTGGACCCTAGACTATAACCATATCATCATAGCATCTCATCATTTCATCACAAGTGCATATTCACTTTACATGGTTTTATATCACAATACAGTTCATAGCTCGGGTGCGTAACCACCTACATTTCATGGGTATAGGGATACCTACATTGCTCGGGTATGGCATGATACCTACATTACTTGGGTACTTTGTTACCTACATTCATTGCATCACTTGGGTGTGCGATCACCTACACTACATTACACGGGTCACTTCCATTCATTTTACATGTGTTGTGCAATGGGGTGTGAAAACATAGGTTACAAGTCTTGTATGGGCGGGACTTGCAACTGAGTGGTTTGACATCGCCTTTGTTGTCTAAACATTTTCTCAAATAGTCTTAGACATATTACGAGTATAGCTGAGCTAAGCATTGCAAAATTCATTAAACCTCGGTAGGATATAGACTGATCACCTATATTCGACCAGGGACAGTGGGACATGGACTGATCACCTATGTCTGACTTAAAGGTGAATTTTGGAATACTTTGACCAGTTATGTTAGGATTATGTTTGGGTCAAGTCTTACAAAAATTTCTGAAACGCCAAAATTCATATGAATACATAAACACAACATCTCATGAACATACACATATATACACAGTACACTTACATCATGGTACCCTCATTCATCACAGTATCACTAAGTCACAATTACCATTGGGCCGTGTTCTCATTCACTATCAAAACTTCTTCAGACTTAGACATGTAGGATGTTTTTCCATCTACCAATGAACCTATGCCAATTATACCTCGTTATTCTTGGAGTATTCACCGTCATCGGGCGATGACTTCCACTATAACTTCACATGAGACCAATTCAGAGGAGACAATCAGTTATGATACTGAGACATTCGATTCTCAACAGGCTACCTTACATTCTCACTATCACCATCATTTACCATTTTCTAGTCTCACTACTCACTAAATTCATAAGTGGATAATACCAATGACTTTTCTAGAAAGACTTTACATGCCCTCCTTGAGAAGAATTCCTTGATACATTAAGATCATTCGAAACTCAACAGGAATCATGAGATATCACAATTATCACTGACCTAGTTGTCAAGATTCTATCATCTCGAAAGTACTAGCCTACCCGAATTACAAGATTCGTTTCGATACGAATGCTCACTAAGTAACACTATAAAGATGAATCCAACCTTCTAAACCGGACTATAGAACCTTCAAGTGAACATGATCTCACCAATAGGCATTATCCAAATTGGATGTTAGACATCAACACATACATGTAGACATACCCACCCGACTATTTCATCATTTTTAATGCCTACACCTTTCAATAAATTCCCTCCAAACTACAATTATACAAATCATACATCTTGTAAGAAATATTTTTCTAAGACACTTATCGCTTTGACAAGCAATTCCTTTTGGTCAATCTTTTATAAAACTTGTGACAGATTACAACAATAGTTATCACATGAACATAAGAATCACACCATTTGAGAGCACTTTATGGTCAAAGTGCTAATCACTTATTGACGGACCGAAATTGGAAAAAGCCCAATTCACTAGTCCAACACATATTCATGAAACAAGCAAGAAGCGATTATTTGATGAATTACTCATCTTTCAATAGAAGAAATCCAACTCAATGACAAACTTGAACCTTGTGGAAGAACCAGTAGAAATCATGGACTGTAAGGTCATACAATGAAACAAAGTCAAATTCTATCATGATATTCGCGGGAATTCCCGAAGAAGTCCCGAGTATACTTGGGTACGGGAAGACCAAAAGCGACTCAATTATCCACATCATTTCACCAATACCACTCCCGAGACCAACATGAACCGAATCTAGGGACTGGATTCCTGTTAGGAGGGGAGAATGTCACAATTCTCAATTTCAGGTCAATTTCCTAAGTCCCGACATTTCCTATTCATTGAATTTCAATTCAACATTTCATGTAAACAGGGTTTACGGATATTCATTTGACGAAACCGGGTAGGTTAAGTCACATTGTCATTCATGGTACATTTCATAGACTAGGGTTAGTCTATATTGCATCACGACATCATTTGCATTCTATTCCACTCGTAGATATATGTTTTCAAGTTACACTTATTTATTTATTTGTATATAAATAATAAGACATGTTATTAGTTTTTAACCTAATGTACCAACCAAATTCCACTAGGGCACTAATATATTTTTATATTAGTTATTTTTCCACTAAAGTTATAAAACTATATATTATTTATTTTTGCTGGATAACCAAATAATAAACACTTACTTGAACTTATATATATAATAATTTGTATTAACAAAGTGATACCTATCAAAATACCTAATGTATATGAAAATTATATTTTTATAATTTTTACAACTTTATTATATCCCGTATTGTTCCGTTATATTTTATTTTTAATTAACCCGGTACCTGGTAACGCTAAAATACCAAAACTATGCACTAAACGGTACCCCGTAAAAACAATGTTGTACAAAAACCATGACCAAGACACCACCTCTATGAGGTGGCCGGCCTAGGAGTGTCCTTGGACACATGGTGCCCTCATAAGCATCATACAAATACCACTAACACCTAATACTTACACATACATGAAAGGTGAAATTTATGATCAAGTAAAGAAAATTTCTCTCTTCCTCCTTTGCTTCCTCTTGGCTCGTTCCACTTCAACAACAAGGAAGAACAATTTGTTTTTCAAGAACAACAATTTTTACTTGTAGCTATCATCATCCATTACAAGGTTTTGCAATATAAACATATGGATTGTTAGGTTTTCTTCATAAAAGTTATAGGTTTTCAAGTAAGTTCATCACCAATTTTTTTTACAAGTTCTACCACATTTTCCTTGCTAGGTTTATGTACAATTATTATTTTTGAACTTGCATGTTGAAGTCTATACCACAAAAACCTAAATTTTTATCATTTTATGTGTAAAATGGATTCCTTATGAAACCTTGGAGAAATGATTGAAATGGTGATGTTAGGGAACCCATGACACCTTGAGAAGGTGTATGGTAGATTAAGGGATGATTTGATGTTGTTAGTAGTGGGTTTGGACATGTACAAACTAGTTAAAATCATTTTTGGAACCATATGTTAACCTTCTGTCCCTATTTTAAATATTGGAAAAATTCAGTGAGCTTTGGTAAATTTTGGACTCAAGACATAGAAAATACATTCTTAGATGAAACTATGGCCTTTTGAACCGCTAAAAACGGACTTATAACGAAGAAATTATGCCAAAAACAAAATGCTACTAGACTTATACATTTTCCGGAAATTGTTTGCTGATGTACGAATTTACTTGGCCAAAAACGAGCCTTAGACCTTTTCAAAACTTGCCAAACTATTGAAAATATGTTAGTATACCTTTTTACCTTTTCGGGGATATAAAGAACTTGAAAATCGGCCTTATAACGAATTAGTTATGATTTTTCGAAAGTTATTATTTTCACTAATAGACCACCAGCACTTTACTCAGAAATTTTCTAAGTATACCCAGAAACACCCATGTTGAGAGCTATTTTCCCGTCAATTGACTCAGTTCTGGAGTTTTGGACTCCAAGGAACAAAAGTTAGAGCACCTGGCCTAGTTTTCAAATCAAAAAGCCGTTTGTCATTTGGACTTAAAATGAGTAATCTACAGCTATCCAAACATTCATAAAAACTGCCCAGAAATGGCAGCTTTAGCCTAAAAACACCATACTTTTCGACCATTTATCATAAAATCTAGACACTTTGAGCAAAACTTCACTCCTGAACATATTTAGGCTTGGTGCTAAGCTTTCCAAAAATACCAATTTTATTTCCTAACTCTCAATATTCACTGATTTACAACTAGTTTTCCGAAGCCATTTTTAACCGTATTTCAAAAATTACTAAGTGTTATACTTTACGTCTAAAACCTATATTTCACTATTATTCACTATATAACTATTGTATAACATTATTAGACTATATGAACATGTAATATTCATTATGACCTTATACGAAGATATAAATTATATTTTCGACAACAATACATATTTTGAATACAAAACGAGTGGTATAGATTATAAGTGCAAGTGCATACATGAACCCATTTCATAATCTAAATTAGATTACATGCATTCATTTTAGGTTGCGGCTAGGAGTTGCACCTCATCACTTCAGTTCATACACTACATATTGTACCATCACTTGAGGTGAGTTTTCATAGCCCCGTTTACATTTTTATTGTTTTCAAATCCCACGGGGGAGAATACATTGCACCATTTTTCATACGAGCCTAAGTATCAAATCCATATACATTACTTAAGTTACCACATTGCCATGTTTTAAGTCCCCTATTATCATGAACCGTTAATTGTATTTAAGCGAGAGTGAGTGGATAGATCTATTGAGGGTGACGCCTCCATCCGTGTTGGGGTTACCAACAGTCAAACGGATGCATTTCATTTGATCATTGTTAGAGTGTCTGGCAAAACACTCTGGAGGGGCATTACCTACAGTCTAGCTTCGGGGTCATGAGCTTAAGAGATAATGTACACTTTTATCAATTATGTGACAGTTCGTCATTCACTTATACTTATGGTTATCGTATAACATTCATTTTCATAAACCTATGATTTCTCACCAACATTATTGTTGACCGTTTTAGCAATGTATTTTCAGGTTACTAAGATAACTACATGTGACTTGCATATGGACCATCATGGAGTCGAGGAGTCGACGCGTCTTACCTTTCATTTTATGCACTTATGTAACGTTTGATCAAGTTGAACTAGTTTTCATGAACTTGTAACACCATTATGGGACCTATTTTGTAAACTCTGATGTTTTAATGATCAAACGATGTATTTTCAAAACGACACTTTAGGTCGTTCAATATAACCTTGTATGAGATGCCATGATCGTTACACCCAGGTATTCAATTCCGCTGCCATATAGCAGGTAAATTCAGGGTGTGACAATAAAGTTCTCGTTTCCAAATATATCTCACGCTTCTCAAACCCAATTTATCATGCATTAAAAGTTTAAAAGTATCTCAGGTACGAAAATAGATATTTGGCTAGAAATAGGTTTTAGGAAAAGTACCAGGTGTTACATAACATACATCATATTTAGAAATCTGTCCCGGATTTAGTTTAAGTCACCAGTCCCGGCTTTGAAAAGATTTGGGTACTTGCGTTTAAATTCATCCTCGCGTTCTCAAGTGTACTCAGGTCTTCTCTTGGAACTCCAACGAATTTTCACAAGAGGAATACGACTCTTCTTCAATCGCTTAACCTCGCGATCCATAATCTCAACAGGTTCTTCAACAAAATGCAACTGTTCATCAATCTCAATCTCCTCAAGCGGAATCACCGCAGTCTCATCGGTCAAACACTTCTTCAAATTCGACACGTGGAAAGTAGGGTGAACCCTACTAAGCTCGGGTGGCAATTCCAGCTTATAAGCCACGGGACCAATCCTTTCCAAAATCCTAAAAGGTCCAATATATCGAGGATTCAACTTTCCTCTCTTACCAAACCTGATCACACCTTTCCAAGGCGATAACTTCAACATAACCCGATCTCCTACCAGAAACTCCAGGGGTTTACGCCTCACATCTGCGTAACTCTTATGACGGTCATGAGCTACTTTCAATCGCTCTTTAATCTGAGCAATCTTCTCAGTCGTCTCACGGACCAAATCCGGACCAATAAGCTGTGCTTCTCCCACTTCATCCCAACAAATAGGTGAACGACACTTTCGGCCATAAAGTGCCTCAAATGGTACAACTTTAATACTCGCATGATAACTGCTGTTGTAGGAAAACTCAACCAAAGGCAAATGGACATCCCATCCATTCCCGAAATCAATCGCACACGCGCGTAGCATATCTTCCAAAGTCTGAATGGTTCTCTCGCTTTGGCCATCGGTCTGTGGATGGTAAGCGGTACTCATATCGAGATGCGATCCAAACGAATCCTGAAGCGACTGCCAGAATTTCGAAGTAAACCTTCTATCCCTATCGGAGATAATAGACACTGGTGCTCCATGCCGAGAAACTATCTCTTTCACGTAGAGCCTAGTCAACTTATCCATGCTATAGTTCTCCCTGATCAGCAAGAAGTGAGCAGATTTCGTCAATCGGTCGACTATTACCCAAATAGCATCAAATCCAGTAGAAGTCTTAGGTAGCTAGGTGATAAAATCCATCGTAATCCTCTCCCATTTCCATTCTTGGATCTCGGGTTGCTCTAGCAGACCAGACGGTTTCTGATGTTCGGCTTTTACCTTGGCACAGGTAAGACACTTACGGACATAATCGGCAATCTCAGCCTTCATATTGGGCCACCAATATAACTTCTTCACATCCTGATACATCTTATCAGATCCTGGGTGAATAGAATACTTGGACTTATGAGACTCAAGCAAAATCAAATCTCTCAGTCCTCCAAACAATGGCACCCAACTTCTTCCTTTATAACACAAAGTTCCATCCGATCGTTTCTCCAACTTCTTTTTCTCGATCATCCCATCAAGTTTCTCTTCCTTGAGATCTCCTTGTCTCACGACTTCCTCTTGGGCTTGTAAAATCTGGGCGGGTAAATTCGAATTGATCGTCAAAACTAAAGCTCGAACACGTAGTGGCTTTAACCGTTCCTTTCGGCTCAAGGCATCAGCCACGACGTTCGCTTTTCCCGGGTGATATCGAATCTCGCAATCATAATCGCTCAACGTCTCTAACCATCGTCGTTGTCGCATGTTCAACTCCTTCTGATCCAAAATATGCTGTAAACTCTTGTGGTCGGTATAGACAACACACTTCGTACCGTAAAGGTAGTGTCTCCACAACTTAAGTGCAAAAACCACGGCTCCTAATTCCAAATCATGAGTGGTATACTTCTCCTCATGAGTCTTAAGCTGTCGGGAAGCATAAGCCATAACCTTCCCTCGTTGCATCAAAACTGCTCCTAATCCTTGATACGAAGCATCACAATAAACCACAAAATCCTCCACTCCATCTGGCAAAGCCAATATCGGTGCACTACAAAGCTTCTGCTTCAAAATCTGAAATGCTTTCTCTTCTTCCTCCCCCCATTCATACTTCTTATCCTTGTGAGTCAACGCAGTCAACGGTTTGGATATCTTGGAGAATCCCTCGATGAATCTCCTGTAATACCCAGCCAATCCTAGAAATTGACGAATTTCTGTGGCATTAACAGGCGTTGCCCATTTCTCAATAGCCTCAATCTTAGCGGGATCCACATGTAATCCTTCACTATCAATCACATGACCCAAAAATTGTACCTTGCGAATCCAAAATTCGCACTTAGAGAACTTCGCGTACAACTGCTCGTCCTTGAGCAACTTGAGAATCGTCGCCAAATGTCGCTTATGTTCTTCCTCACTCTTGGAGTAAATCAAGATGTCGTCGATGAAGACTATCACGAACTTATCCAAATAAGGCTTGCATACTCGGTTCATGAGATCCATAAATACTGCAGGCGCGTTGGTCAAACCAAACGGCATAACTTGAAACTCATAATGACCATAACGGGTCCTGAACGCTGTCTTGGGAATATCCTCTTCCCGAACTCTGAGTTGGTGATAACCGGACCTCAAGTCTATCTTAGAGTAGTAACTCGATCCTTGTAACTGATCAAACAGATCATCAATCCTTGGTAACGGGTAGCGGTTCTTCACCGTCAACTTGTTCAACTCACGGTAATCAATACACATCCTGAACGATCCATCCTTCTTCTTCACAAACAATACCGGAGCTCCCCAGGGCGAAGAACTAGGTCGAATGAATCCTTTATCCAGCAATTCTTGTAATTGCTTGGACAATTCCTCCATCTCTGACGGTGCTAGTCGATACGGTGCGCGCGCAACAGGTGCGGCTCCTGGAACTAAATCGATGCGAAACTCCACTTGTCGAGCTGGCGGAAGTCCCGGCAAGTCTTCAGGAAATACTTCAGGAAAATCACGCACTACAGGAACATCCTTGAGTCGCTTCTCTCCCGACTCCTTCTTAGCCACATGTGCTACGAATGCGTGATATCCTTTCTCGATGTATTTCATGGTTTTGATACACGAAATGATATTCAGGCGAGTTCCACTCCTATCGCCTCGAACAATCAAAATCTCACCATTAAGAGGGATATGAACAACTCGTTCTCCACAAACAATACTCGCTTGATGCTTGGATAACCAATCCATCCCAATCACTACGTCGAAACTCCCAAGCTCAATCGGCATCAAATCAATACTAAACGGGTGGTCTAAAAGGTTAAGGGTACAGCCACGGATCACAGTACGGGTATCAACTATGTTACCATTAGCTAACTCAATGCTATAGCTGACACCTAATGGGGTTGGGGTAAGCCGGAGTAACGGCGCAATCTTAGAAGATACAAAACTCATATCGGCACCCGAATCAAACAAAATTCTAACACGAAGGTTGTTGAGAAGAAACGTACCAGTGACAACATTCGGATCTTGGTGTTGCTCTCCATTCCCCATCACATACACTCTACCTCGAGCATTTCCATTTCCTTGTCCAGCATTCTTCGGGCAATGGCTCCTATAGTGTCCACGCTCTCCACATCCAAAACAAGTAACCACAGGCTGAGCATTCGCTCCTGTTGCCACAACCTTGCTTTTACAAAACCTTGCAATATGACCAACTTTCTGACACTTCATACATCTCACAGCACACGGCCCAGTATGGTGCTGCTGACACTTGCCACAACGAGTTTGCTGCCCAGCATTCACTCCTCCTTGTGCTGGTGCGGCCACAAAAGCTTTAACAGTCTCTTGTCTCCTATTCTGTTGGTGGTGGTGATTGTTGTTACGGTACTGATTGTTGTTGTTGTTGCGGTAGTTGAAGTTGTTGTTCCTTCGGTTATCTTCCCATTTCCTCTTGTTGTCAAAGTGATTTCCTTTCTGAACAGCACCATGCTTAATCACTTGATCCATAAGGCGCTCAGCCATGCTAATAGTATCATCCAAAGTCTCAGCATTGTACGATGTCACATGTCCTTGGATACTTGCGGGTAATCCTCCAATGAACTTCTCAAGTAACTTCTCATTATCCGGCACCATGTGAGCACAAAATACTTTCAACTCCTGAAAACGACGCACATACGTAGCAAGATCATAACCCTTCACAGCCAAGTAGTAAAACTCGGTATCCAACTTCCTCAAATCGCTACGAGAACAATACTTCTTAACCATGGCCTTCTTGAAATCATCCCACGAAGTACTAAAAGCATTCTCCATTCCTTTCTCTTGAGCATAAGCATTCCACCATGACAAGGCATGCTCCAACAATGTACCCGTTGCATACTTCACCCTATTGTTCTCAGTACAGTTGCTCCTTTGAAACACTGACTCCATCTTCTCAAACCATTGAGTCAATCCAACAGCTCCTTCAGTTCCTTTGAAGGTAGTAGGCTTACAATCCATGAACTCCTTAAAAGTGCAGAAATGGTTGTTGGGAACCACTTGAACTCCAGCCTGTCCAACATTCTGAGGAACACCTGCTTGCCCGGCAAGCGCTGCTGCAATCCCTTCATCAATCATCTGCTGAATGGCAGCTGGGGTCATCTTCCTAGGAGGCATAATTCTATTAATCAATACAATCACAACCTTTGTAAGTATTTGATCAATGTGTCAGAATCATAGCGCAAAATAAACAACACCACAAAAAGAAAAGACATAACATAGCATAAGTCAACATCAATAACAGTACATCACCATAATACATCATAGATTTCATACTTGACATTGGTCTTACAAGATATGCAAAACAAGTACAAGTTTCCAACAAAATCTATTAACTGAACTATTCAGTCTACACGTATTAGGTAAACTACTATCAAAGATACTAACAACTATGAATGACCAATCACTGCCCTCTCTAACGATCTCCATACACAGCCATCACGTCAACACTGTCGCTAAACCTGAAGCTAGCCATCCTGTCGTAGTACATCTGCCACTGCATAGCATGAAGCTCATCCCATAATGACTGAATGCTACGATAGTGTCGACTGCTGTCTATATCAAGGAACACCTCTCTCATAGTCAACTGCTCCACCATCTTACTCATCTCCATCATCCTCCCATCTAGCAAATCCAAACGCTCCTGCAACTTAGCACTCGATCGCTCCAACAAACTCAACCTCTCACCCTGCCTCTGGTGCTCCATATACATCTCTCCTGCTGCTCTCCTATCATCCTGCACCTCTCGTCTCAATCCTGCAACCTCAAACTGCCTATCACCCACACGCCGAGTGATATTCCTATGGCTATTCCTACACCACGCTATATCCCGTCTCAAATGACTCAGCGAAGCTCTGAGTTCTGACGGAGTAACACGAGCAGCTGTCGAAGACTCACCAATCTCATACGTCGTCGGAACCTCAGTCTCAAGCGCATATCCTAATGCCTCAGACGTATCCGACTCGTAAGTCACATCCGAAATCACAGGCGAAGGTGGCATGGGAGGAACATCCTGATCCTCATCCATAAACTCCTCATCATCATCCTCCTCGTCATCATCACTATCATCCTCATCATCATCATCAATACCAACATCATCCTCTAAACCTACCTCATCGTCCAAACCAACATCATCCTCTAAACCTACCTCATCGTCCAAACCAACATCAACATCTAACTCAATCTCGTCTCCTAATAGCAATGGGTCAACAACTGGTGGGACTGGGACAGACATTATACTCTACAAGAGCATAGGGAAGGTATAAAAACACTAGCCAAATTTTCGCGGAAAACATTTTATAAGCCAAAGCATAATAGTGGAGAAGTTCTAAATCAAATCATAATATCAAAGCATGTACATATAAAGTTTAAATAAATACCAGGGCGCGAAGTGGCATGAAGAGCTGGCGGCTTTCTGTCTCAAAACATTTTGACTCCAGGAAAAAGTTTATAGTCGAGTGCGAGCTCGTTCTCTATAAACCTTGGCTCTGATACCATTCTATAACACCCCCAACTCAAATACGGCAGCTATCATGCTGGGGGTATTACGCAAATAGAAACCAGGCACATTTATAGCTAACGACCACAACACGGGACGTTTATAAATATTGCAGAACATATCATTCGAATTACAAACCATTTAGAGTACAAGGACTCTTAAGTCAAAGTAGCAGCGGAAAAAGTAAATAGAGTTTGCAGCGGAAAATAAACAAAGTTTAGCAGCGGAAGTAACAAAAGATACAAAAAGGTTTTACGAATGACATGCAAATAAAGATAGAAAGATAGCAAAGCTGCCTTGACAGAAATGCCTCTTCAGCCTTAGCCACTCCACTATGCCCCAAGTATCAAGCTTCAAAGCTAATTATTAATAGCAGTAGTACCTGAAACACATGCTTAAAAGTCAACACGAAGGTTGAGTGTAATCCATAGGTTTAAATAATAAGGTTGAGCACAAGGTTTTAATCATAAGATATGAGCAACATATGCAAATATCGGGTAATCAAGGTAACAACCAATGTATAGAGGCATCCCTGTGCATATAACATTGTTGATGATGCTAAGCTCATGACACGCAAAACGTTAACCAACAAATCATAGTATCAANATTAGTACCTGAAACACATGCTTAAAAGTCAACACGAAGGTTGAGTGTAATCCATAGGTTTAAATAATAAGGTTGAGCACAAGGTTTTAATCATAAGATATGAGCAACATATGCAAATATCGGGTAATCAAGGTAACAACCAATGTATAGAGGCATCCCTGTGCATATAACATTGTTGATGATGCTAAGCTCATGACACGCAAAACGTTAACCAACAAATCATAGTATCAAAATAACCGCGGAATTTCATAATATAATAGTGCCCCCAAGGCCGAGTACTTGCCAATTACCCGGCAAAATCGAATATAGTACACCACAATTTCCCTATCCAGCAAAAGGAGTGGGAGGGTCAATTCCTATAGGCCTATATCCCTATATTCGCACTCACTCGCAAGTGATTAATGGTTCATGATCGGAGGGTCTTGCAATGGCAAGGTAAAGCTACTTAGCACATCGTCAGGAAAGCATACCAATTAGGAAAAGCACACCAAAAATACTTGTGCTCGGAAAACATTTAAAGCATGTATCTCACCCCATGGGTTTATAAAAATTTAAAAAGATAAAAAGCGGGGCTATGAATCACACCTTATCAATAGCAGGAAACGAGATATATCAACCAATAAATAATGCGTCACAGCAAATAATCCTCAGGACAACCTAAGCAATATAAATATCATAACTCAGCAATGGTACTCGAATATCTCAATAAACAATGCTTGAATAAAGTTTTATTAACCAATGGCGTTTGAAAGAAAATAGTTTTCAAAAAGAAAATGTCTCGTGTGGGAGAAAGATAGAAAGAATAAGACGGCGAAACGACCAAATACGCAATAAAGACGAATGAATACCTCGAAGAAAGTCGTCGAAAAGAAATGGAAAGAAAAGAAATAAAATGAAGACACACTCAAATAAATAATAACATGCTAATACAAGTCTCGGTTTTTACCCGTTTTCCCAAAATAACGTTGTAATAAAAGGGTTTTGAAATAAATAGTAGTTGGTAAAATAGTTTGAAGTTTATAAAGAATTTTATGAAATTTCGGCATGACCTGCCCGTTTATAGAACGTTTCCCGAGTCAACAACTCTTTTTATTTAAACAACGCTAACATTTTATAAATAATAATATGATTGGATATATCATTCACGTAGTCTATTAGTTGTTTAGGTTTATCGACCATTTTGTATTGTTCGGGTTCCAGACACGTTAAGATCTTTACGGGCCTAACGTACCCTACCGTCTCGTGTACCAAAGGGTCCATAATGTCCAATAACCATGGCCGCAAATCCAATACGTCCAATTCAAGCTCACAATATAACATCACAAATATAATAATACGGATCCAAGTCCGATATCCAAATCAACTTAACTATGTCAAATGTATTTTAGCTTTCATATTTATTATTCTCGTTTATTATTTACCGTTTAATCCATATCATAATCCCGAGACTTAGAAATCAAACCAATACTCAAAATAATCGCCACAATAATAATAATAACTCTAAAAATCAACCCAAGTCAAATAAAAATAAACCCGAAACTAAACCAAATCCAAACCGAGCCTCATCCTCTCCTCGGCTCAAACCAAACAACCAAATCCGATCCAAACACTACCAATCCAAATCCAAACACCCAAACAATAATAACAATAATAAAATAAACTCACCCCCACCACCACCCATGGCTCGGTGGTGGTGGTTCTCGGCTGTCGAGCCACAAACAACCCAAACGGACCCTCGAAATTAAACAAACCCAAGAAATGTATACTCCCCTCGTCACAATCGTTAAACCACAACAAGAATATCGCCAAGACCCTCACCGAGTCGCGAGTTGACTCGGTGAGTCCTTTCCGAGTCGCTGCCAAACGGGTCAAACGAGAACCAAGAAGAAATCCCACACAAGTTTGAGTTCAAAACAATATTAAAACCATTTTTATATAAGATTTAATATCAAAATCGGATTTAATTAAAAATAAAAATTAGGGTTTTAAAATTAAAAGAAAATAAAGAAAGATGGGCGGCGGGGTGGTGGTTTACCGGTAGTAGAATGGTGGCAGGGTGTGGTGGTGACCGACGGTGGTGGCGGGTGTCGGCTGCGGTGATGGTGGGGGTGCGTAGAGGTGATTGGTGGTACGGGGGTGGTACGATGGGGTCGGGGAAAGCCCGATCTACAAGGTGGTGTAAAAAGGTGGGTGGCCGGAAAATTTTTCGGTGGCGGTCGCCGGAAACTGCTGCTGCTCCGGCGAGGGTGGCGGCCGGAATCTTCAAGAGAGAGAGAGAGAGAGAGAGAGTTTTGGGTGTGTGTGTGTGTGTGTTTTATTATAAAAGAAATGAGAAAAGTGGTATTAATATGGTATATATATATATAAAACAAAGTATAGGGTAGTTTATGAATAAAAGGAAATGTAGGGTAGATTATGTAAATAAACTCAAGGGACCAACTTTGCCAACGTACTAAACTTCTCACGTATACGGTTCGGGGCTCAAATGACATAGCAAACGGACTTGAAAAATTACGAAACTTGCGCCATTGTTCACGAAATAATTTTTCCAATAAAATTAAGCATAAACTTCAGAGTTTTTATCAAACTCAAAATAAATCAAATAATTTGGCAAATGCAATACAATTTGAGTTTTCTAGGTTGTGCTGAGTCAATCAAGGAATAAAGTTCTCGTTTCCAAATATATCTCACGCTTCTCAAACCCAATTTATCATGCATTAAAAGTTTAAAAGTATCTCAGGTACGAAAATAGATATTTGGTTAGAAATAGGTTTTAGGAAAAGTTCCAGGTGTTACAGAAGGGGTTGAAGAATTAAAAAGAAATGTAAAGAAAAGGGTGAAAAGAAATAGCCCTCCATTTGTTCAACCTTAGGTCAGACACCGGGTTCAATTCATATGCTACTGGTGTTGCTAAAGCAACACCGGTATTGAAGATAAAGACGTCATGGACCCAGTGACACAATGCACCTAAACCTTCTTAACCACTCAAGTTTCTCTCAAAAGATACTTGTTTCATTCTCACGGAGAACCCTGCATAATCTATTGACCATTCATTCGATTGTGTCGATATTGAAAAGGAGGTACTCTGCTCCACACCTCCGACAACCAAAATGTGCATGAATTGAGTCTAGAGCCACGAGATACATCAAAGATCTCTTAGGAACACATAACACTTCTACACGAGTGTCTTACATCAATGGACACTCAGTGTAAACTATCGAGTCCTACGCAGATCTTAGCAATCTGCCAAGAACGTTTATGAGGGAATTACTTATGTATTTCTCGAATGATTGAACGGAAATCCTGCCAGGGTCAACATCAAACAGCCCTGACAACAGGTCACTTTGGTCATTCCTTGTGGATTACGCTTAGTGTTTGCGGTGGTTCCAAACGGTCTACAGTCGTGGGGTGATCTCCAGCGACTCACCTAATCGTGGGTGTACTTATGTATGTCTGTGTAAGCCCTCTAGGGGGTATCCGATTAGGAACGGCCTTGGTAAGGATTAGAAAGAGTCTTCACACTATGCTGTTGACGATCTCTAATTCCGAACCTATAAGTACCGAATGTATTATGGCTAACTGTTTCAATACAGGTACTATCACCGTCTTGAACACCAACTTCCACATGCTCATACCTACATCTCAAAGTCTAAGAAAGCTCTCTTCAAAGATCGAGGCATTGTAAAAGTCAAAGAAAGATTCTAAGTCAACACAAAGAATCTACAACAATGAAATGAGAGTTACAAACGTATGAATATCCAACGTCAAAGATGTATGAGCATGTTGGAAAGGTACGTATCCACTGGAGGCCAAGGAAGTGACGAATGGCGTATTATGACATCACATGATCACTATCACATCATCAAAGACAAAGAACAAAGAACGATGAATCATTTTGCTAATGAATTTTTGAAGACGTCTAAAGCCGTAAAAGTCAAAGATTAAAGACAAAGAAAAAGATGCCGAGCAACCTTGATAACCATCATGACCGACCCTTAGGGGGAGATTGTTAGGATCAGGTTTCACGTCATCTCTCAAGTCTCAGTCATTTCATAATATGTAATAGGTTGCTATTATTATTTAGTTTATTTATGTTTTATGTTTACTAATGTTGCAAGGCTCATAAAGCCCAAAAGGCTTTAGAAGCCCACGTATAACACTAGATAGGAAGGAAGGGAGTGTTGCCCTAGTCCTTGCCTATAAATAGAGAAATCATGTAAACATATCTTTTGTTGGTTTATTGAATATCTTGGTTAAACACTTGTCAAATTCATTCACATATTTAGTAGATCAACCATCTCTATTTCTCATCTCATTTCTTATCAAATCTATACTTGTGTTTACAAAATTGTGATCTAACAAAAGCAATCTGGGAAAACTTTATTAAAAGCTTGGATAATCGATTGATGTCTATCAAAAATAATTGCCAAACCAGGAACTACACCGATGCTCTCTTTCAACTTGGTCAAAAATAATGTCCATGCTTCACCGGTCTCTCCTTGTGCCACACCTATAGCAATTGGTATGATTTGGTTGTTACCAACTTACCATCCATACCAACAGCAAGCAGGTTGGTACCTTTGTATTTCCCTTTAAGATGTGCCACATCAATAATCAATGATGGCCGCATGAAGGCTATGAAACTCCGAACCTAAATGAGTAACCATGTATTAGTTTATATTTATGTAAAAGGACCAAACTTTAAATTAAACTATTAAACACTATATAAATATTTAAGTTTATATTAAATATAAAAACAACTCTTACCGCAACACCAAATGCTATAAACACCAACTTAAATCTTCCTGCGTCGTCTGTTTCAATGTGTGTTACCGTCCCCTTGTTTGCTATCTTTAAATTGTGACAATAATAAGGAAGCTGCTCAAACGAATCCTCAGGGGTACCATTTAACAACTCAAACGTTAAATTCCTTCCGCCCCATACTCGTTTGTAAGAAAGGTCTACTTTCCAATTGACCCTAATATATTTTTGTATATCCCTCACCTTATATGTTCTGCTGTTATCTTTCATTTTTTCGTAAAGTAAATGACTTAATAATTTCATTGTAGTATTACGATGATTAGGATATAGTTGAGTTCGTGAACATGTGTGCACGTCATTTACGGTAGATACATAGAATTTATTACCCACTTTCATTTTGCGAGTGTATATATTATAGTGGCAACCATCTTTTGTGCATTTGATGTTGTACCTTGTGGTTTCAGATTTAGTAACTACATATTCAAAACTTTCGAGTAATGATTTCTTGCCAATAGCAAACATGCATTCTTGCTTATTATAAAATTCCCTTAACTTGTAAAATCTAGTATCATTTGTAAATGATTTTATATGAGGCTGGATGTTCTTAATAATTGGAGTTGGGGCTTTGGGTGGCATGGGGATATTTTTAAATGAGTTTTTTTGCCATACCGGAACCGAATCAAATTGGGTGTGAAAACAAAAATCTTCGGCCTTTGGGGTGGGATAATGAAATTGTCAGGTAACAACGGAACATTAAGATCGAATGATATATGATTAGAAGCATAAGATGATTTTACCTCCGAAGGTTGTTCCGTAATTGATATGAATAATTTTTGAGTCTGGTCGTTGTTAGAACAAACATCATGTATGAAGTATTGAACGTCATCATCGTCAACAATGTCCAATGACATGGAACCATCTTTGTAAAACAACCTTACATTACAAGTTCCTATCGCCTTGGCAGCGTCCACCTTTTTCTTGATGTACGCCACAAGGTTCTTGTAACTGATGTCTTTAGGTAGTTTAACAACATGCTTTGACCCTGGATGTACTAAAACCACCTTAAACTTAGACGTGTCTTCAATAATTTTTTTTTTCATAAAACAAACATGAACCATTTGCTAATGCATTCTATTTTTATTTACTTAGCAATAAACATTAGGGCATTAGGGAATTAAAGTGTATGAAACCCCATTCTCTACTTGTTCATTTATATCATTGTACTTACATGTGTCTAGTTACAAAGTCGCCCAAAGACCATAAAATTGGTCAACTTTCAAGTCGCCCAAGTTACCCACCTTATGTACTTGTAAATTTAAGAAAATTGTACTTTTTAATCTTCCTTGTACTTGTACATTAATATCAGTCAACTATATAGTCACCCAAGGTAATTAATCAGGCCAAGTCGCCCAAGTTACCCACCTTATGTACTTGTACATTTAAGAAAAATGTACTTTTTAATCTCCCTTGTACTTGTACATTAATATCAGTCAACTACATAGTCGCCCAAGATATTAATTATTGCATTAATTTTGGCCAATATTTATACATTACCATATAGCTTAATGTCTTCAGCCTCTAATTTGTGGAAATGTCTAAAGGTAAAGACATTGCTTACGCAATAGATTAGAATTTATAAACTTACTAATCATTATATCTTCTACTATTCTAATATATATATATATATATATATATATATATATATATATATATATATATATATATATATATATATATATATATATATATATATATATATATATATATATATATATATATATATATATATATATATATATATATATATATATATATATATATATATATATATATATATATATATATATATATATATATATATATATATATATATATATATATATATATATATATATATATATATATATATATACATATACATATATATATATACATATACATATATATATATACATATAGATATATANTTAATGCTTCTTCGTCGTGAATATCTTTATCATCATTAACATAATCATCCAATGCTTCCTCATAGAATGCTTCTCATAAAATGCTTCCTCATATATTTCCTTCAATGATTTCTCACATAGTTTTTCTACCGCCTCCTCACCAGTTTCCTTAACGGCTTCACCAAATCTTTCCTCCACGACTTTAGATCCAACCACATCTTTTAAAGATGCCTTTTTCATATATATATATATATATAGATATATATATATATATACATATACATATATATCTATACATATAGATATATGTATATGTATATATATATATATATCTATATATATATATAGATATGAAAAAGGCATCTTTAAAAGATGTGGTTGGATCTAAAGTCGTGGAGGAAAGATTTGGTGAAGCCGTTAAGGAAACTGGTGAGGAGGCGGTAGAAAAACTATGTGAGAAATCATTGAAGGAAATATATGAGGAAGCATTTTATGAGAAGCATTCTATGAGGAAGCATTGGATGATTATGTTAATGATGATAAAGATATTCACGACGAAGAAGCATTAATGGACCAACTTATCGAAGAAGATAGGGCCGAAAGGGAAATGGAGGAGAGACCGAGAATATGAGGATTTATTTTGGAAGATAGAATACGGGGTAACGGAACCTGAAGACTTTGGAATTTACAAAAACGAAACAAACTGGGATGTGTTACTTAATAGAATGAAGGGGTAAAATCTAGTGTTTTTAATAATCATTCCGTTAAGTTTTTCGTAGTAGTATTATTTTAAATTATGTAGCATTTTAATTTGTTGTAACATTGCTTTTAAATCTAGTGTTCACTGAACTTGTAAGGAGGGTTTATGTTTCAACTTCTTTAATTTGTAATTAGGCATATTATGTTTCAACTTCTTTAATTTGTATTCAAATCTAGTGTTGAATGAACTTCTTCAAGATGTTTTCAAATGTGAAATGGCTTGAAGCAAATACTCTACTAGGTCGCCCAAAAAAAGTTAGTTGAATCAGCTACCGTTTGTACTTGTTCATTTACTTTGATCAACCATATCATGTACTTTCTACTTAAGTATCTGTTAGGATCACGTTTCACGTAATGAAAAGTGTCGGTCATTACATT
>LBNU01015822.1:0-11396 GCA_014162995.1 Artemisia annua
CTCTATGTTTAATTAGATAGGTGATGGCTGAAATGTTCATGAAAAGGTGGGAACAATGATAGTGTTAAAATAGCATTTTACTTATTCTTGTTATTTTTTGTAATCTAATTTTAAATTGGAGATGGTTGGCATGAAAGTGAAAGAGTGGACATTGATTGATCAACTCATGTGAACTAATTTTATATTTAAGATTGAGGCCCAGTTATCTGCAAATTGCTACATATTATCGTTATTATGAATAGTTGTTGGAACCATTATAGGAAAAATAATATATTAACATACACCCCGAATGTATGTTTGTGTGTAAATCTATGCAATTATGTATTTTCGTTGGTTTGGTTATCTATTGTTTATTTGTATGCATTAAAGTTTTCTTGAAATAGTTATAACTGATTACAATATTACGTTGACATGATAAAAACACGCTAACGGAAACGTGCATAATGTTGATGCTTACTTGATTAGGACTTTCCCGTAATATGAAACTACTTTCAGACATGTACACTTTCTAGGCTCGGTTAGATGTCCATCTTGTGACGGAGATATTGAAACTGAAGAGCACATGTTCCATTCACGCAAAATAGCAACGGAAGCTTGGAAGGAGGTTTTTATATGGTGGCATATTCCCTCGATCCCATTACGTACATGACTTAGACGATGTCATGCATCTTGCGAAGCATGAGCTGGTGGAAACTAAGCATTCAAGGTTTCTCGATGTCGTGATTCAAACTACAATCAGCTGGGTCCTTTGAAAATTCTGAAACTGTGTGCTTCTCCATCAAACGTCCAAGTAAAGACCTTATCCTTAACGCCATCAAGCTCTTGTTTATTAATTGGATCACTAGTAGAGAAAATCCGATAAATTTAAATTCGATATATTAAAAAAATTAATATATGCTTGTCATGATATATAAATTCCAACAGTAACTACACCACTCTACGGAAGCAAAGAATCATAATAATTATAATTAGTTAACCGAAACATAAAAAAACGCGTACCTTTTAGCCATCTAAGCAAACAACCATCAAATCAAATTATAAACCCTAATTAGAGTTTATGTATGAATCGACTAATAAATAGTCGAATATGGCAAGTCACCAAAAACTCAAAGTAGGATTTCTCTACGATCTTATACACGCGTATTATTAACGATTCGATGCGAATAGCTAGGTTCTTGAATCACAAAATAACCAAAACACTTTTGTGTTTTATCACACAAATCGAAAACCCTTGAGGAATGGGGTGTATGATTGTTATGATCAAGAGAGAGGGAGAGATGAGAAGTTAGGGTTGTTTTGGTGAACCAAGATTAACCAAGAATGAATAAAACTCTTTGCATTTATACTTAGTTAACTTGGAGTCCAAGTTTGATATGGATTTGGTATCCATAACCCTTAAACGATCGATTATGTGGATCCAAGAGGGATTCCAGATCTTTCTTGGCTTGTTTCCATATATTCGTATCTCTTCTCATTTAACGATCTTTAGTCAATTTTCGTTAAGTACTAACGACCGTTAAGTATTTATTTATTGTGATTAATAATTAAATATAACACTTTATACATTAATTATTTGAACATCGATTCTCATACGTAAAGTGTGCAATCCCATAGCTCGTGTTCGAATCCGGTCATACGCATATTAATTTATATCCACAAACTAACAGTTACCCTTGTAATGCTCTATCACGGAAGTTGTGTTTTATTTTTATGATTGGGACACTCAACTGTACAAGCAGTTAAACTGTTGTATGTTGGCAAAATTAAGGCATCCACTATAATAAACTTTTGTAAAGGTTTATAATTGTGTTATGAAATTAATTTATAAATCTTTTTGTTTTATAAGCCTATCCCCAGTATGTATAAAACTTTTAAAGTTTTATAAATATCTTAGATAATTCAAATGCATTAAATTATGAAAAGGTTCAATATCCTAAACCTCTTCATGCCACATAAGCTTGAAATAGATGTTCACTATGATTTACAAGTTTTTAGACCTCTTTATAATTTTATAAACCTTTTCATAAACCATCATAGTGGATGCCTTACATTTGCATTACATACTGCTTTTGAATCACTAATGCTTTTACTAAGCTATCATCATTTTAAACTGTTATCATTTGAAAATGGAAATTGAAGTACCAAAATTTTGAATTAAAAGTCGTCTTTTTGTTTATTAAATAATTATAAAAGAACAATATTAACATACTCATGTGTAATAGCAATCCTTCAAGGGATGGATTGAGTGTAAAGGTGGTAACTAATAAAACAAACTAAATGAAACTTAATTTAATTGCTCATGGGACACAAACATACATACAGAATGAAATAGTTATTGATAACATACAAGTTATTGGTAAAATGGAGACATCTATCTAGGACGCTGGGTGATAGTGCTATATACGTGCTCGTAGATACGACCTGTGTATTGACACTTCTAGGTAAAGAGGTTTTGATATTTTTCACAAGTGGTATTAGATTCAAATCTCCTAAAATAAACATATTGGTGTAGCTAAAGAAAGGGTTAAAATAGTGAGGAGAAAATCTCGGTTAAACCAGTGTACATGAATGTTAAATACTCGTTCTTTTAATTAATTTAACAAGAAAAATCTCATCCATTAGACTAATGCTAATGCATAGTTTTTTTTTTTTTTTTTTTTTTTTTTTTTTTTTTTTTTTTTTTTTTTTTTTTTTTTTTTTTTTTTTTTTTTTTTTTTTTTTTTTTTTACCATAGTACTTTTAAACTTTATTTAACAAACATAGTACTTTCAAATTTATTTAACAAAAGATAGTACTTTTACATAAATCATAGTTTTACCAAAACAAACTAACTAAAAGCACCACATGGCATACCACTATCGATCATTAAAAAAAAAAGTTATTTGATTCATTCATTTTTAATGTATAATATTGGATTCGTTATTTGTGTAATTAAACTACAGTATTGTATATAGAAAATCCCCAAAGGCTGCCCGCATGCATAAAGATATTTGAAAGAAAAGAACAAATATTTGCGTTTTTATAGGTACCGAAAGATTAAGAAAAAAGATTATTACGATGTATAATGTACTTTTTGCTCGAAGATGAGTCTTCGCTAGTAGAAAAACCGGGCTTTTCCACCGGGTTTCTCATGGAAAAAAAATCGTCCGTTTTCTTATTGATTAGCGACAATTTACACACCAGTTTGTTGACCAAATATTGCCCGTGAATTGATTAATGTCCAAAAGACAACGAACCAACTCATATAATACCACTTATCAACAAAGCCGTCTTTAGGGGAGTGCAAGCGGTGCCATTACACATGACCACCGCTTGATGAGGGCCGCAAAATTTCATACACTTCTATTAACTAACTTTCACCCAAACCAAACTGTCAATCCAGACATCTTCAAAATGGATGATACTACAGCATGTATAAGCATACGCATAGTGCCAAATCAATTCTCTTGACTGGTTATTAAATATATATCATTTATTTGTGCAGCAGCCTAGATTTTGTATATACAGTAGTGTTGTTTAATTACACAAATAACGAATCGAAAATTTATTTTGTGTATACATCAGCCTTTTAATGATCAATCAGTTGTATGTCATGTGGTGCTTTTAGTTTGTTTGTTTTTTTTTAAAACTATGATTTATGTAAAAATATTATCTTTTGTTAAATAAATTTGAATGTACTATCTTTTGTTAAATAAATTTAAAAAGTACTATTGTCAAATAAAAAACTCTGCTAATGCACCTCTGTCACATCAATGCAATTCAGCTTTCTCTTTTCAAGACTACACCCCACCACAACTTGCTAATAATGACCGTAACTATTTTTTAAAAAAATAAATAAAATTTCATTCATAATTAAATAAACATTACATAATAATTCAATTAAAATAAAAACATTGCGATAAAAATTAAAGCACTTCTTTATTTGTTCGACTCCAAACTTGTTCCACTAAATCAGCTTTAAGATGAAGATGAGTTTGCTTGCTGTGTATTTCTCTAATAAGTTCTAACATACTTTCTTGCGATCGTACGGGATCATCATCAAGATTTACTTCCTTCGGAAAATAGTTGGGAGAGATTTTCATCCCTTGGTCTTATATAATCATATTATGTAATATTATGCAGGTGTACATCAGTTTCGTAATTAATTCTCCTACGACTTTGCGACCGTGCGAGAGTTTTACTATAGCTTACTTTCTCATTAGTACGCCAAACGCTCGTTCAACGTCTTTCCTTGTTGCTTCATGCGCGTTCTTATAACTTATTCACTTGTGATCATTTGAGCGTGACTTTGAAATAGACTTAATAAGAACGGCCCATTCCAGATATATCTTGTCAGTAAGATAATATCCCAATCTATAATCCACATTGTTAGCCACAAATGGAACCTCTGGTGCTTTTCCTTGTTTGAGATCGTCTAAAAGAGTCGATTAATTTATAATGTTGATGTCGTTGTCCGAACCAGCAACACCAAAGAACGCATGCTAAATTCATAAATCTTATTAGGCAACTGCTACTAATAAAATGAATGGGTCTGACCCAGAATCACCCCTACAGAATTGACCATGATGTGCAACTAGGCATTGAGCCCAAGGCCATATAGTATAGTCAATGTTTCCTAACATCCCATGAAACCCATGTTGCTGCTCGCGAAAAGCATATAACTTTTCGACATCGATTTGTGTAGGCATTCGGAAACACTCCTCTCCATATAACTCCATAACTCCATCACAGAAATTGTCGAGACAATCACTAAAAGTTTTACAACCAATTTGCAGATAGTCTTCTAGTTGATCAGGAACGACGTCCTATGCTAGTTGACGAATTACAGAAGTAAACTTAATCAACGGGGAAATGGCAAGTTTTCTCGTACAGTTAGTACGGTGTTGAAAATATAGCCTAGTATCACTTAATTCTCGAACAATGCTTGTGAATAGTCTTCGACTCGTTCGGAACTGCGTACGAAATGTTGCTTCGTCGTACATTGGGTTGTCAACGAAGTAAGCCGCCACTAAATGGTCATGAGCACCGTAACGATCTCTTTTTATTGGCGCTCGTTGTAACCACCAGTAAATTTTCACTTGTATTAATATTCTAACGAGAGAATACTTACCCATTTTCTGTTAGAATTTAATAAACATGACAATCATATATGTATTCTAATATCAAGTAGTCACATATGCGGAAGCGTAGGATCAAGTATAACATATAAATGATTAACATAAACATAAACAAGAACGTACCTTTTGATTCTAGCTAAACAAGAATCAAACTTTAATAATCTTGAACAAGTGAAGAACCCTAATTAGGGTTTATATGGATCAATGATTAACCCCTTACCGTTTTGTTAATCGATCCCTTGATAATTACTATAGTGAGTAATTACCTCGTTCTTGTACACACGAATTACACCATATCAAGTTTATGCTAGTAAAAACACAAGAATGATTTTTGTTTCAACAAAAATCGATCCACAACCCTAAAGGGATGTTTGTTGATCGGATTTAGAGCAAAAGAAGAAAAGAAAAACACTTAGGTTTAATGTGTGTGCAAGAGCTAGCCAAAACAATGAACCCTTGAAGTGTTTATATAGTTTTTCAATCTTGGAGAACAAGTTAAGGCTAAGGGTTGCCCCTCCCCTTGTATGTCCGGTTCTAGGACCCCAAAAGAGTTCTAGATCCTTCTCTTGTTTCCATATTGCATAAACACATCTTTTCCTTATTTACGTCTAACGGTCGTTAGTCATTTAACGGTAAATACTAACGGTCGTTAAGTTCTTGCGTTTAATAATAATAAATATGTATACATAACATTTAATACATATTAATTATTTATTCCTTGATACTCATTCGTAACGTGTGCAATCCCGAGGTCTCGAGTTCGATTCTAGTCATACAAGTATTAATATTTATCCAAAACTCCAACAGCTCCCACTTGGATATCTATTAATAGTGTAATGACATTGGTTAGCGTCTAGTAACACGCCAATGCCCCTAGACCAACTCGAGCTAGGTTTACTGGAAAAACCTTTAATGATTCATCATTATTATTATCCTTTTTTTTTCTAATACCACGTTAATAAAGATATAGATCTCAGTCATTCTTTGATTAACAATTCTGTTTCTCGTTGTTTATGATTGAACAAGATTACCAAAATATCTGAACGTATTCCAGATAGACTTTGGGCGTGCGCACGCAAACATCCTGTCAACCCTACGAGGGGCCCAGCAGTATTAAACTTCAAAACAAATTTGAAGAAACAAATTCTTTCTTGACTACAAGAATAACCCATGAACTTTGCAACACTTCTGAAAACAATCCTTATGACTACCAGTTACGGATAGCGATAAATTGCTTCACAGAGATGCACTACATCCATGACACTTATCTAGTATCTCAAGTCTGAGGATAACTAAATTCATGATTTACCTACTGACAAGATCCATAAAGTAAAATTATGTAGTTGGGATAAGTCATATATTCAATTCATTGAATATCATGTGAAATTGGTATGACAACGCATCAATATACTTTCAAGTATATTTTAACCAATACTCAGATTTGTCTTAGTTTAATGATATTCCCATATCATTAATTGACAACGGACAATTTAGAATAACATAAGTTATTCATGGATTTAAACATGCAAATATAGGACACAATTTATTATTAATGAAAACAAACGTACAAAGTACTTTAATTCATTACAAATAATAATTGCTTAATATCCTTTATCCAAATACTAAATAGATCAATGCATGATAATTCTAGTTAATGAATATTATCTCAAGTAAAGACTTGTCGACAATTCTGCCTCAAGTAATGACAATCATACTTGTTGATAAGGCATTATTTCAACTAACTTTGATCTATCATAATTTTGAGAATACTTATTTCAAGAATTTAATTAGCAAAATTCTTGTATGTATATATCCAACTATTTTGATATAGCCACATAATATTTCATAAATGGTGTGATATCCTCAACCACCAATTTATGACAATCAAACTTTCAAACACTTTAAAGTTTAAAGTATTCTAATTCTTTAATGTATAATGTAACTATGCTCTTAGTTGAGCACAACTAGTTCACATGGCCATTAACAAGGATAAAATCCTACCATGACTAGTATTGAGTGTCATCTCAATTAAATTAGCATCATTGTATTAAAACTACAATATGCTCTTTAAAATCCCGTAAACTTAATATCCATTGTGTAATATTTGATGCCTTCCAATCTTTCAAGATTTATTGTAGGCTATAACAATTATGCAACACTTTGCCACATTGTTCATACTTAGAATTTTAGGAGCAATTCCAGGTTGAGGATCATTATTTTAAGTTCAAACATATTCCATTAGAATATTCATTACACAAGTTATATATTAACTTTTAATTGGATATCAAACATTGTCAAATCATTTAGTTTTATGCATGATACAAAAATAATATGAAGCACATGAAAATCTTTCAGTCAAACTTAGATTTCATTCATGTTCTATCTTTACAAATATATATATCCATTTAGTCTTTCAAAATGATATATCATATTCTATTAGATTTATTTACCGCACATGTTTATCAAATAATAAACTTTAGTTCCAAGTTTGTATGTCTTATTTTTTAAATCTTTAAAGTAAAGTTTCATTCCAAACTAAGACTTAATATTTTACTTATATGGAATGTTACTTCTTATATGTTATACAACATATATGATTTAGTAAATCAAACATAATACTCCCACTAGCTTTCAGGAATACTTAGAAATTATCTTATTTCAATTATAAATCAAAACATGAATTTAATAATTAAACATAAGAGTAATCTCCTAGATGCATGCATTTATCCATTCATGGATTATTGCACTTTGTACACTTCCAAAGATTTACTTTGAATTCATAAACTCCTTTTGATTACTTATCGTCCTCGCTCAAATAATCATTCAAGAAAGAGTTTTGATATTCATTATTAAATTACATATTCATGGAAATAAATATGACAATTACCATCTTTGCATTTTAATGTGCTTAGGAAAGAGTTTTTAATCATAGTTAATTGTTTAAATATCATTAATAATCTTGTCATAAGACATGCATTAAAATATGTATACAATTTGTTCATATGAGTTTTAACAAAGATTTAAACCACTAGGGTTACATTATCTTTGAATAAACTCATCATCATTCTCTAACTATTAAGAATTAAGATAAACCAAATTTTCAAAATTTGATTATCTTCATGAACAGCGTCTATAACATTCATAGTATGATTAATTTACCCAATTCATTATTTGGTAATACTACATCATATAATCCTTAGCATATTAACCAAATATCTAAAATATCCAAGTGGATCTATGAATGATAATTCTATCATCTTGAGGTTTATCATTTACATGTTAAGCCTCATCATGATTTTTACTAGTGTGTTTTTAGAAGATTATGTATTTTGTAATAAACTCCCACTTGCTTTTAGTAACATATAGACCATCTATAAATACTTAAAAGCAATTTGAGCAACAATCCAATTTTCTCTTTTAAGACATTACAAATACACATTGACAGTTCCTGATATTCTTTTGTTAACAACCTTCACATAAGTAGCTTAACAAATTTAGAACTCCAATTTAAGACTTAATGTGATTCATCACATTTCATAATTCTATAACGTCTTATTAATCTTCAAGGAGTCTAATTGAGTATATTAAATCCATATTCAATTTTCTAACCTTGATAACGTTTGGAAGAAAAGAAGTCATGGCTATATTCAATCAAACAATCTAACAAAAGTTTGATTTCCCTAACTGAACATACCATAAGTTAGTGGTATTTCATTAGAAGTAATATTGTAAGACAATTTAACAATATGTAAGATAACCATATAACTTTTAGCTTATCTATTTACCAACTAAATCAACTTAATGGTATAATAGTATTTCCAAGCCTCTTGCATGCTTTATAACCCAAGTACTTATTAACCAAGTCACTTCATGTTCATGTCTTAGAAAGAAGACATAAACTGTTATAATCCCACTACACGTTATAAATCATTGATCAACTCAATGACTTCTTGTATATGTCTTAATTAAAAACATAACAAGTTAACGTCTTACTTTATTATAAGTCTTGTACTTCTTAAAAGACTTCATGTTTATAAGAAGATATAAACATGAATAACTAAAGTATTCTTGAACACCACCATTTTGTTTCAATAGTAATTCAAGTTAATTTATTTACTTCATTTATTTATGTCATTCTAACAATACATAAATATTATAGTTGAAGTTGTTTAGTTATCATAGTGACACTTGTTCTAATAACTATCTAACTTAGAAACCGTAAACTATCCATGAATGGTCTCACGCAATCATGGAATTCACCTTGTTGTTGTAATTTAGTTAAGGTCTCACTTTAGCTAAATTTCAACACCAAGTGTTTCTTAGATGAGATGTGTATTAGAATATGAGTCTCTTACTTTACAGTTAAGAGAATCTTTTAAATCATATTCTTATGTGTTGTACCTTGCACACAATAAAATTTCTCCCACTTGTGCATGGAGCAACAACATGTATCATATTGATGCAGGTTTTACCGACCAGATTTTAATATTTATAATTACTCGTTTTACCTAAGGTCTACCTATTTGCACTAACGGACAGAGAATCCGGTCGTGTATAGAAGAGTAATGGTAACTCCGAGGTCGTCCCAAGAGCTATGTGGTGCGGACTATGCCTAAGTCTAATGTCACTAATTAAAAGAAATAATGGATTGATTGATTGGTTGGAATGAAAATAAAACAATAAAACAAATAGCAAATAAAAGTAAAGTTGTGAGCAGTGGGAGAAAAGTGTACTAGCCTAGTTACTTCTCCTATATCATTTTATGTCATGTTCCCTATTAAACTAATCTTATGCTTTAGGTGGGGCGGACATATATCACTAGGTGCATATGGTCAAGTTCCCTAGCCTATCTCCCCCGAATCCTGTCAGGAACCATGGCATTTCCCATGTAGTAAGCCGACGTATGGTATACGGGTTTAAGTCATTAAGTGCCACTACATGCTAGACTTATCTTTAAGTGGCCCGTTGTCACGATCATATGCCATTTCTCTAACTTCTTAAGTTTATCAAGTACGGAAGGTGATCCTATGGTCAATTCGCACACGAGGCAATATGGTCAGTTGTCATCCCTCCCATTTCCTCGCAATCCATCAGGCTAGTGTCCTATGGTCAATTCTTCTAGCCTACTAACTCAATTGGGGTCTTAATTCAATTAAAGCTAGCGTAATGGATACAACCGCATATCAAAACTACCGAAACTAAAGGTTCTCAAGACAAGCTATGCATGCACACACGTTAAAGCATATAAGAAAAGTACGGAAACATGATTAAAACAATATAGGCATCATAACTAGGCTAGCACCAGAGGTGCTTAGCCAATCATATTAGAATTAACACTCGAAATAATGTTTACAAGATCCATATATTCGAAATGTAATTGAAATAATGAAATGCTAAAACGTATGGTAATTGAAGTGTGATTTCTCCCTTGTAAAGCCTTCGTATGCTGCTGCAGAAGGGCCTCCTAAAAGCTCCTAACGATCTTTGATTTTGTGTGTGAGAATGTTGATCTTGAAATGCAGAAATTAGGGCTGTATTTATAGGCCCGACGGGAGTTACGGCGTAATCACGAAATGTGTTACGCCGTAACTGGTAAATCTTATCCAGATCCAGAGTTTACGACGTAATTGATGAATTGTTACGCCGTAATAGTCATTTAGGGATTCTTCTACGTCGTAATCTCCAAATGGTTACGCCGTAGAGTATTTATCGGAATTGAGATAACTCTAGTAGTCTTCATTACATCGTATTCCCAAAGGTGTGTTACGCCGTATGTTAATTCTTGATCTTGGACTACTCTCGTACTTGTTGCTACGCCGTATTCCGTAGTTGTTGTTACGGCGTAGTCTTCATATCTGAGGATTCTTCAAGACTTGAGATGGTTATGGCGTAAATTTAGAAATGTGTTACGTCGTAACTGTTGATTCGTGTTGATTTTGGTCTTCATAGTAGAAATCCTTGCTACGGCGTAGTTGAGAGATTGAGTTACGCCGTAGCTTTTTCCAGCATACTTGGATTTGTCTATCTTTTGCATGTACTTTCCAATTTCCTCGTCTCTTTAGCTCTACTCACTCGTAACCTGAATACAAAATATGAAGAGATAATAGCATATATTCACATTATTAACAATATAAATGAGCATAATAGGGGGAAATTGACACTTAAATATCAGGGTAATTTGATGTTATCAAATATCCCCCCACTTGTTAGAGTAATTTTAGAGCAAATTTAAAAAATTTTACATTAATTAGGAGGGAAACTTTAGTCCTAATAAGCGTC
>LBNU01015823.1:3622-19228 GCA_014162995.1 Artemisia annua
ACTGTTTGCTTCTTGGATGTCAACTGAGAATTCCTTCCAAATCAAATCCTTAAAACCTAAACACAAATGTTCTAGGAATTATAACTTAGGAAGCTTGGTGACCTACAAATGGATAGCACATCATTTTGCCAAGGAACTCATTGAAGACCCATTCATACCCTTGTTAAAAATGCAAACCCAAATTAGGTCAAAATATCATATCAATGTCAGTGTTAGGCAATGCCAAAGAGCAAAACAGAGGGCATTATTTGACTATGAAGGTGGTTTGAAAGAACATTATGCAAGGTTATGGGAGTATAGGAATGCTGTCATTGATACTAATCCAGGCACCACTTGTGTACTAGATGATGAAGAAACATCTTCTGGAAATAATTACTTTAGAAGATTTTATGTATGTTTCAAAGGTGTTAGAGATGGCTGGTTTGCAGGTTGTAGAAAGGTAATAGGATTGGATGGGTGTTTTCTGAAACACTAATGTAGAGGTGAGTTGCTTGTAGCTATGGGGAGAGATGCAAATAATCAAATGTACCCAATAGCATGGGCTGTTGTGAAGGTGGAGAACTATGAAAACTGGGAATGGTTTTTGGGATTAGTATGTGGAGATCTCAAGTTGCATCAGGGAAATGGTGTCACAATCATTTCAGATTCTCACAAGGTATGTAATAAACTTATTTAAGTATATTTCAATTAATTTACCTAAATAAATATTCATATATTGGCATGTACTTAAACAGGGTCTAGAAAGGGCAGTTAGTGAGTTCCTTCCTAATGCAGAGCATAGAAAGTGCACAAGACACTTATTTGCCAATTTTAAAAGGAAGTTTAGTGGTGTGGAATTACAAAGATTGTTTTGGCAAGCAGCTTCAACATCTGTGCAGGATAACTTCTACTCAAAAATGGAAGAAATGAGGGTTGTCAACCAAGAGGCATATGATTACATGTTACAAAGGAACCCTAACAGTTGGAGCAGAGCTTTCTTCAGTTTGGATAGCAAGTGTCCTAACTTTGAGAATGGTATATGTGAGAGTTTCAATAGGGCCATTCTGGTAAAAAGGACAAAGCCAATTATAACAATGCTTGAGGACATCAGATTGTATGTGATGCAAAGATTGGTTGCTATGAATTGGACTGCAAGGCTTTGTGAAGACAACATTACACCATCTATAAGAAAAAGATTGGACAAGATGATTCAATTTCAACTCAAGTAAGACTTATGAATATATTTCCATCTGTTTGTTTATTAACTAACCACTTGTTCATTTATACAGATATTGGCTTGTTGTTCCTAGTGGGTTTCAAGAACTAGAAGTGAGGAGTGGTAGTCAAGCATATGGGGTGAATTTGACAAGGAAAAAAATGCATGTGTGGGATGTGGGAGTTATCTGGAATACCTTGTATTCATGCTGTGGCAGCTTATGAGCACATGAATAGGGATCCAGTTCAAGGAGTACATGATCGGTGTAGCCAACAAAAATGGTTTGAAGCTTACCAATTTTCTATTAGGTCTGTTTATGGTAGTAGTATGTGGAAAAGAACAAGAGATCCACCACTTCTACCACCCTTAATGAGAACAATGCCGNGGAGTTATCTGGAATACCTTGTATTCATGCTGTGGCAGCTTATGAGCACATGAATAGGGATCCAGTTCAAGGAGTACATGATCGGTGTAGCCAACAAAAATGGTTTGAAGCTTACCAATTTTCTATTAGGTCTGTTTATGGTAGTAGTATGTGGAAAAGAACAAGAGATCCACCACTTCTACCACCCTTAATGAGAACAATGCCGAGCAGGCCAAGGAAGAAGAGGATCATTGCACCAGATGAAAATAACTCACAAGTAACAAGAAGGGGAAGAATCATGACATGTAGTAACTATCAAGGAAGAGGTCACAACAAATCAAGTTGCAAGAAAGAACCTGTCCCAAAGCCACCTAAGCCAACAAGAGCATCTAACAACATAACCAATCCTGATTTCACAACTTATGCATCTGCCAGAGGTGGTGGCAGAGGATCTAGGGGTAGAAGAGGTGCAAGAGGTGGTGGCAGAGGATCAAGGGGTGGTGGCAGAGGTCAACAAAGGACTATGGTATGTTTCATACAACTTTCCAAAGATTAACTTTTTTTAAGTGTTGGTAATTTACTCCATGTTTGTAAAAAAAAAATTTAGTTTATGGATGAGGATGAAATTATAAACAATATGAATCATGATTATATGGAGGAGTTGCTTATTCAATAAGAAGACAGGTTAGCAGCTCTAGATAGAGAAAGACTGGAACAAGAAGCATTTGATGAAGAAGCTCTGAGATTGACTTTGGAGAAAGAGGAAAGATGGAAAGAGCAGGATCTTAAGAGGGAACAAGATGAGCATGCAGAACATGTTGAATGGAAAAAAACATGGGGTTACATCCTTCATGCTATATGTCAGAGGATGAATCATTTGACCAAAAACCTTACAACAGAGAACAGGTGTCTGTTAATGATCAAATTGAAACTCAAGAATCAATATATGTTGGTATAAGGGATGCTCTACCTGTAGATGATGCTTTGCTTATTCCAGAGGTTGTTGATGCACCCTATGACCCTAATGATGATGCAGCAACCAAGGGTAAAGCAGTTGCTGTTCCTGAGCCCAATAAGAAGGTTAGAAAAAGGCAAGCTCATGATGATCCTTTGAGGATATACCACAAGAATAGGGGAAGATCAGAGAGGATCTTTGGTCAAAAAATAAAGAAAACGGGCTTTGGTGAAAATGGTGAAGGTTCAACACCAGATACTGCATTCTCAGTGGATGAACCTTGAAAACTGTTGTTTATTTGCATTATCAAATTGTAATCTTTTGTTTAATGGTGGATGTATTAAACTATGAACCAGGGCACATCTTTTGTTAAAGTTGAACCCATGAAACTATGTATTTGTCCCCCATAACTTACAATTTGTTTAATGCAAATTACTTTATGTATAATTGTGTTATTAAGTTTATTAAGTATTTGCATTATGTATGATGCAGTTACCTACCACATTTGGAACATATGCAGTCAAAGGTATATGGTCAAATGAGAATATTACTATTATGCTTGTGAGTTTTTGCAAATCATATTGACCATATAGTAACTGCAAAAGCTAACATAGCTTTTACCATCACATTCATGGCCACAATTTGATTGCACAAAGTTCATACAGTTTGACTGCATTGTGTTATTTATAGCAATAGTCACCATGTTTATTACATACAACAATCAAAAGGAAACCAAAAGAGCATCTAAAAATGTCATCAAGCAAGAAGAAAGGTAATTTCTTTTTTGACTGCAATAGAGAATGTATTTCAGTATCTCATATTATATGTTTCTCAAATCATGTGCAGAAATCATTGCTATTTCAAGTGACAGCTCTGAATCTGATTTTGATGCAAGGCCATGGCCATGGGAGGATTATTTTCCTAAAGAGTTCAAGGCAAGTGATTATTTTGGGCCTGCAAAGAGGGGGGAACCAAGCTCAAATTTGACAAGCAAAGAGGAGCAAAAAATGGCCTTTAAAGCAAGAGTTCAGGTACTAGGCATACCATGCAAGAAAAAATTATAGGAATTTGGGGTCAAACCATTTGAGAAAAAAGGACCAAAAGATCAAAAGGGCAATGGAAAAAACAAGATGTTTTGAAAGCATATTCTATTCCTATTGCTATTGGTTACAACTATGTGCAAATGTAACTGGTTTAAGTGTACAACTTAGACCAGTGTAGAATAAAACCCTTGTAAACATCAATTATCAATGCAATGTTGCTTATTTAACAACAAGGATAGAAATAGAAGATATTAATTGTATTCAACAAAAGTGGTTTATACAATAGATTGTGTGTACAAGACAATTAAACCTACACTGCCTAAGCTAATCATAATCTTATACTACACCAAAACCCACACAATCTAACCCTAAAAATTAAACTACTTCAGTGCAGCAAGCAAAGTAACCACAAGTACACAAACACATAGGCTTGACTTCCAAAAAGTGACTTGCTTTGAAGCTTTGTTCAAGTCTGCCTCCAACATTTCAATCTTTCTTTGACGATTTCCTTCAGTTTGAAGATCATGCCTTTGATTAGGAGTCAATCTGCTATACATATGGAACAAGTGCATCTTGTTCCATACATTATCCAGCTCCGGATCATACCAATCTCAGTAATCACATTTCCTCCTACCCGGTTTCTAAGATCAAAATAAAATGGTATATTAAACAATTAAACTGTGAAATGTATAAACAAAACGTATCCTAGACTTACCCAATGATTTTGGCAGCAAATGAATCTTCTAGCAGGGTTGCTGGGTGTCCAAGATGTTACCACCATAGCTGGACGCTCACATTTGCAGTTCTCTTCATAAAGAAAAAACGACATGATTTAATTCGAATGATATTCGTGTTTTGTTATGATTTAATTTGATTAAGTTTTTTAGGGTTTATGTGAAAAATGGGGGAATAAAAAGGGGGATAAACGTGGTAATAGTGTATATATCCGTTGGAGATGACGTGGCATGTGGGCCCAAACTTGTTCCCGGTAAATTACCTAACTTTAACGGTTATAGTAAGTTTAGTTACTTAACTTAATATTTTTGAAAGTTCGTTACATAACATGAAAAAATTTTCTAAGTTCGTTACCTATATGTGTAAATAACCCTAAAAAAAACAAGTTACGGAGTACATGTAAAGCAAAGACTAATAGTGCGTTTGGAATATAGCTTTGGGAATAAGAAATGGGAATAAGAATAATTAATGATATTTATTTTACAGATATGGGTTTTAAATCTTGAAATGAAACCTACAAAATAAGTGTTTTCCCAAACCCATCTAGCTTGGTAGGTTTGAAAAGCTATACTCATTCCCATTTACTTTGGTAATAAACCCAAACCCATAATGCTTCACATCTACAAACCAAAAATGTACCCTAAACTGAATTAAACAAGGGGATATGATCCCTGCTGCAAGTGGGTTTTTTTTTTTTTTTTTTTTTTTAATGCTATAATAGCCATTACACCTCCGTCACAAGTGATCTTCTATACCCCTTAATTCAAAATGGAGAAAGGATATGGAAGCAAACATGAATGGGTGAAAATATGAAAGCAAATATGGGGATGTTTTTGGCCAAAGAAGCCTTGCAGGCTGCTACTGCAGCAGGGATCATATCCCCATTAAACAATACTTCACACGAAGCTCCAAAAGGTTTAACTCGACCGTTAAACATCGACCCAATGCAATTTTTGGGTGCTGAATAATACTTCTTTAAAGATCAAGTCTCGAATGATTTTTTAATTAGGAATTAAGATTGAACTCATAACTTATTTTTTTAAATTCTTTCTTTACCGGTTAACTAAATGTTTGTAGGTGAGGAGTTATATCGTTGGACCAATGCTCTAATGTATACTTCATACGAAACTAAATAGCGTACCCGTTGATGTAATATGAGAAATTAATGGTATAACATTATGGTTAAATGGGTATGAGAACAATATATGAAATACTGGCTGCTGTTATTTTCCTTTCTTCTTCATGTGCTGTCACTTATTAGCTACGACTTCCTCTATCCTAAAATTATATTTCTCATTTTCATTTTAGGATGTTTTAAAATAACAGTCATTTTCTTGAGAGAGTTTAGTGAGTTGAGATAATATTTGATTGGTTAAAAAGTGAAATGATCTTGTTTTTTTTTAACTGTATGTTTTTTATATCAGGATAATAATTTTTAACGAAAGCAGTATTACCATAACTAATGACTTAGGGGGTGTTTGTTATTGCTTGTTTAAAAGTGCGTTTCTAAAAGTGAGTTTATAAAACTGCGTTTCTTAACTGCACCTCCCGACTTACTTTTTCAAAACGCAGTTATGGACTGTTGGTTAGTAGGTGTCACTGTGTTCCAGATTAGGGTTAAGATAATCAATGAGGTACCGGATATTCACTTGAAATCGTGGTATCACTTTCCAATAGAAACTATTCGACCCTATGCCTGGGTTACACGAATATCTCTATGGGATAAGACCAAGTGATGTTCTTGTTTTAGGCACAAATCAAGAACAGAAGCGTATTCAAGTGTTTAGGGTTTATGTTGATCGTACTTCATGCAGAATGTTATGATCTCTATTTATAATAGAGTTTACTCAAACCCTAGCCCATGGAATTATGTATAATTAACGGCCCATTAATTATAACATAATACTTTCCATAATAGTAGGATTCAGTGGTTAAAACGAGCAGCACTTTGAATCAGCAGTACTTTGAATCAGCAGTAGAGTCAGCAGCAGAGTCAGCAGTAGAGTCTAGCAGCAGAGCAGTAGAGTCTAGCAGCAGAGTCTAGAAGTAGAGTCTAGCAGCAGAGCAGTAGAGTCTAGCAGCAGAGTCTAGAAGTAGAGTCTACTAGTATAACCACAATTGAGTCAGGGTGTTCATGGACCAAATGGGTGTACACTCCGTACCTCCAAACCCATTACCAGGTGTGAACTCATCCCTCAAGTGCACTAAATTTTCCAACAATCCTCCCCAAATTTAGTTCACTTCCTTTGCATGAAAAAATAAACATAAAACAAAACAAGTGCATAAATGAAAATATCCTGAGGATTGAATTTCCACATTAGTACATATACGTTCAAATATTCGAGAATCAGGGTGTTCTAAGAATTGAACCCTTCAACCCATTTGAATACCTGAAGATAAATACACACAAGTTTTCAAACACTTAAATACTCCTGACACTATTACAAGCCATGTGTCCATATCCAATTCATAAATGTTGTAAAAGCTAAAAGTCCAAAGCTTCCTGAAGCGGCAAAACTTCAACATTTACATAGGTGGTTCATCTTTTAATCATGCTCCTGCTCAGCACTTTGTCAAAGAAAATAACCATTAAGAAGTGAAGACTTCATCCTCCTTTCCAGCAGGTAACAAGCACAACCTTGGGATGTAATATAAAACATGTGCTTCAGTCCACAAAATGTTCAGCTTTCCACATTGAACTCAGCTTCCAAGTTTCCTTAGAAGGGAGTTGGGTATCTTTGCATTCAGTGACTAAGTAGGACTTAAACCCATCCCTGTAGCAGACTTTAAAACCAAGTCTCTAGCCAAACCCTTCGTCAAGTGATCAGCTAAGTTTTGTTGAGATCTAACAAACTCTATAGATACCACCCCATTCATGATGAGCTCACGAATCATGCTATGCCTGACACCTAAGTGTCTAGACTTCCCATTGTACATCTGGCTATAAGCCTTTGCCAATGTAGCAGCACTATCACAACGGATAGAAATAGGTGCTATAGGTTTAGGCCACAATGGAATCTCAAGAAGCAGGTTTCTCAACCATTCAGCTTCTTTACCAGCAGCAGCTAAAGCCACAAATTCAGATTCCATGGTTGAACTGGTAATGCAAGTTTGTTTCTTGGATGCCCAAGAAATTGCACCTCCACCAAGTAGGAATACCCAGCCACTGGTAGATGAATTATCTTCAGTGTTACTGATCCAACTTGCATCAGTGTATCCTTCCAACACTGAAGGATAACCAGTATATGAAAGACTATAATCCATAGTTCTTTTCAAATACTTAAAGACCCTCTGAATTGCTTGCCAGTGATGAGCACTAGGATTACTAGTATACCTGCTCAGTTTACCCACTGCAAAAGCAATATCAGGCCTAGTACAAGTCATGGCATACATCAAGCAGCCAATTACCCTAGAATACTCAAGTTGAGATACAGCTTTGCCAGTATTAGGCATTAGCTTCTCACTTGTATCCATAGGAGTACTCACTGGAGTACAATCAAAGTAATTAAATTTCTTTAACACCTTCTCAATGTAATGAGACTGTGAGATAGAAATCTTGTTACTTTCATGTTTAATCCTAATACCAAGGATAACATCTGCCTCCCCCATATCCTTCATGGAGAACTTTGATGACAAAAATTCTTTTGTAAGATCAACTTGATTTTGGTCAGTGCCAAAGATCAACATGTCATCAACATATAGACAAATGATGACTCCTTTACCAGATTCATCAAATTTGCTATATACACATTTGTCAGCCTGGTTAAGTGAATAACCACTAGACAAAACCACTTCATCAAATTTTTGATGCCATTGCTTAGGTGCCTGTTTTAGTCCATAAAGAGACTTAATCAGTTTACACACCTTGTTTTCATTGCCAGGCATGATGAAGCCCTGAGGTTGTTTCATGTAAACTTCCTCATCTAAATCACCATTCAAGAAAGCTGTCTTCACATCCATCTGATGAATAATCAGATTGTGAATTGATGCCAAAGCAATTAGCAATCTTATGGTACTGATACGAGCCACAGGGGCATAAGTATCAAAATAGTCTATTCCTGACTTTTGTTTAAAGCCCTGAATAACTAGTCTTGCCTTGAACTTTTCAACAGTTCCATCTACCTTCATTTTCTTTTTGAAAATCCATTTGCAACCTAGAGGTGTGCAACCAGGTGGTAGATCAGTCAACACATAAGTGTTATTGCCCATGATGGAATCCATCTCATCATTAACTGCTTCTTTCCAGAAAGCAACATCCTGGGACTTCATTGCTTCTTCAAATGTTTTGGGATCATCCTCAATAATGAAGCAATATGAGTATTGGTCAGAGACCTCACTCCTTGTACCTTCAATTAAGTATAATTGAAACTCAGGTCCAAATGACTTTGGAGTCCTCACCCTATTGCTCCTTCTGAGCTCAGGTTCAGGTTGTTGTTCCACAACCTCAGCAGGAACCTCAGCAGAAACCACATCAGGTTCTTCTGAAGCACCATTGTCATTGGTTCCATTTGGAATCCTTTGACTTGGTCTAGGGATAGATGAAAATCTATTCTCATCAAAGAGTGCATCCCTTGATTCAATTATAGAGTTAATTGAAACAGATTCATTAGGTTCAATGACATAGAACCTATATGCCTTGGAATGCTCAGCATATCCAACAAAGATGCATTCAATGCCTCTTTCACCCAAAGTTTTCTGCTTTGGATCAGGGAGTCTTACAACAGCCCTACAACCCCAAATCCTGAGAAAGTTCAGGTTGGGTTTTCTTTTAGTCCAGAGTTCATAAGGGGTAACCTTGTTCCTTTTGTTGGGAACCCTATTTAATAAATAGCAAGCTGTTAACATAGCTTCACCCCAGAACCCTTGACTCAGCCCTGAATAGGACAACATGGAATTAACCATCTCCTTCAGCACCCTGTTTTTCCTTTCAGAAATACCATTTTGCTGAGGAGTATAGGGAGCAGTCGTTTCATGGATTATACCAACAGACTGAAAATACAGAGTATCCATGTACTCACCTCCCCTATCAGTCCTAAATCTTTTGATTAGAGACCCTTGTTGCAATTCAACTTCAGTTTTAAATACTTTAAATTTATCTAATGCTTCATCCTTAGTATGTAACAAATAAACATAACAAAACCTAGAAGCATCATCAATAAAAGTCACAAAGTATTTCTTATTCCCCAAAGAGGGAGTAGCATGCAAATCACATAGATCACTATGAATCAGTTCCAACACTTTAGTTTCACGTTTTACACTTTGAAAAGGTTTCTTAGTTATTTTGTTCATCATACAAGTTTTACACTTTTTAGTGTCCATATCAAAGGCTGGAATTAATCCATCCTTAGACATATCTTGCATTCTTTTAAAGTGTACATGGCCAAGTCTAGCATGCCATAAGTTTGAATCATTCAATTTAGTGGTTGACATAAAAGCAGAATTAACATTATCATGCACAATATTAAGCCTGAACATTTGATTACACAAATAGCCAAAACCAATAAACACACCATGTTTAGACAAAACATACTTATCAGATTCAATTACTTGTTTATAACCACAATTATTCAAAACACTACTAGAAACCAAATTCTTTCTAACATCAGGAACATGTAAAACATTAAACAAAGAAACAATCTTTCCAGAACTAAACTTCAAATCCACACATCCTTTTCCATGCACCAGGGCAGTTGACTCGTTTCCCATATGAAGAATAGAACCATCATTCATTGACTCATAAGTCTTGAACCAGCTTCTATCTTTACACACATGAATTGTAGCTCCAGAGTCAACCCACCAAGCAACATCATCATCCTGCACAAAGTAAATTTCAGATATATATGTAACATAATAAATCTCAAAAGACTTATTAAATATATTCTGACCTTTCAGAGAATTGGTGTTACCATTCCCTCCACTTGTGCCTGATCCATTGGATTTGTTTCCAACTTTACCACCCTTGCAATCTTTCCTGAAGTGTCCAGGTTTCCCACACTTCCAACAAGTCACTTTTGGTTTCTTGTTAAGATCATCTTTGGTGTTATCATGATGCTTACGCTTGCCCTTGTTGTCATTGTTCCTGGAGGAGTTGTTATGCTCCACCATATTGACAACTGATGGACCAGTAGCATTGCTACTCTTTGGCTTGTCAATGTCTTGTGCTTTGAGTGATTCCTCAATGCGCAAGTGACTGCCCAACTCAACAAGAGTTAACTCCTCCTTCTTATGCTTAAGCATATGCTTGAAATCTTTCCAAGAAGGAGGTAGTTTATCGATGATACAAGAGACTGAAATAGCCTCATCCATGTTCATCTTGTGTTGTGTGAATCGACCAAGTATACTAAGAAGTTCATTGTATTGTTCCATGACAGGTCTAGAATCAACCATTTTGTAATTGTTAAAATTACTTACAAGGAACTTCTTACTTGATGCATCCTCAGCCATATACTTGGCTTCCAAGGAATCCCATAGTTCTTTAGAAGACTCAACATTCTGATAAATATCAAAGAGTGAATCAGACATACCATTGAGGATTAAACCTCTGCAAACATAGTCATCATTCTCCCACTTGCTTCTTGCTCTCATCTGTTCCATGGTAGCATTATCCCCATGATCTTCAGGAATATCAGAAGTGAGAACAGACACTACATTCATGCTTGTCAGCAGGAACTGCATCTTCTTCTGCCATCTTCTAAAATCAACACCTTCAAACTTTTCCAGCTTGGAAAAGTTAGCAGCCATATGTCTCATGACAGCAGCCATTGATTATCACTAATAGTTTCTATTGATTGTTGGTTATTAGGTGTTACTGTGTTCCCAGATTAGGGTTAAGATAATCAATGAGTACCGGATATTCACTTGAAATCGTGGTATCACTTTCCAATAGAAACTATTCGACCCTATGCCTGGGTTACACGAATATCTCTATGGGATAAGACCAAGTGATGTTCTTGTTTTAGGCACAAATCAAGAACAGAAGCGTATTCAAGTGTTTAGGGTTTATGTTGATCGTACTTCATGCAGAATGTTATGATCTCTATTTATAATAGAGTTTACTCAAACCCTAGCCCATGGAATTATGTATAATTAACGGCCCATTAATTATAACATAATACTTTCCATAATAGTAGGATTCAGTGGTTAAAACGAGCAGCACTTTGAATCAGCAGTACTTTGAATCAGCAGCAGAGTCAGCAGTAGAGTCTAGCAGCAGAGCAGTAGAGTCTAGCAGCAGAGTCTAGAAGTAGAGTCTAGCAGCAGAGCAGTAGAGTCTAGCAGCAGAGTCTAGAAGTAGAGTCTACTAGTATAACCACAATTGAGTCAGGGTGTTCATGGACCAAATGGGTGTACACTCCGTACCTCCAAACCCATTACCAGGTGTGAACTCATCCCTCAAGTGCACTAAATTTTCCAACATGGACTCCTCAAATCGCAAATAATCACTTTTCAATTTTTCTTCGCCAAACACTAAATTTAGCTTATTTGCGTTTTCAAAACACAATAATCAAATAATCAGTTTGAAAACGCAATAATAAATACCCTCCTTAAATTTCAAAGCGTATCCTCACAGCCTCACTTATAGAGTTGCAGGGTCATGCTCAGATTTTAAAACAAGCAAGTTTGTGCACTATTTGAAGTGTTTTCACATTAATCTCATAACTCAAAAGTGATAAAAACACAAGTACAAAGCCAATTGGTAGAAAAGTCATGTTCATGTAGATGAATAGTAAGACCGCAATTGAATCAGTGGGATCTCTGCAATTCCCCAAAGACCCATCATTTACTTTGAATAAAAATACTATTATTAGGACAATGCAAATGGTGGGAGCATTGAGACACATAATTGATTGTACGGACAAAGTTAGTTTTTCAAATTGCATCCAACTTTAACTTTACCAATGCCCACTTGCATATCTATGCAAATAAAATTACCCTAATTAGAAGATGCACATGTCGACTTGAGTTCACTAAATTAATAGCTCAACTTTTTGATCAAGTAGGTTTAATGTTTGGAGATAATTTGTTACAATTTGACTCGCTAAGTTTAAAAATCATATCATAATAAGAAGTTAGTCCAAAAAAGCACACAAGTGGTTTGTCACCTATCAACTTCTTTACATTTTAAATTTGTATTTTGTGAAGATGACAAAGATCAAGTGATTTGTTTTGATGTTTTCATTCAATTATCAATACCCTTTGGTGTGAATGTGATTTGTTTATCCTTAATCTCAATCAATTAAAATCAATGTTGCAAGGTTTACAAGACCGATTAATCGTCATCAAAGTGTTATTGGCCACTCACCTTTACGATTTGTGTAAATCGATCACGCAAATCAGTCAACTGTGGTCAACGGCGGCCAATGACGGTCAATGGTGGTCAAACTTACCGGAAAATTGCAAATCTTGCCAAAAATTCTCAAAACTCGCCGTGAAGTTGTTTTAATCACTTATAGTCGCTGTGCATATCGTTTACAAGATGTTTGGTAAGGAAAATCACGTCGGGGATACCCAGAACTTGCCGGAAATATCCAAAACTTACCAGAAATGTCAATCCGATTAATCCTGTCTAAACCGATTACAAGCTACAAGGGGCGACCGTCCGACTAGCAATTCACGATTTTTGCAACTTTGATTAAAATAATAATTTTGATATCATTTGATTGATGTTGAACATACGAGTTAGTTGCAAAAATAGGTTGAATTATAAATAAGCAATCACGATAGTTAATTTTGCACCGTTATACATTGTTAGCTACTCCGTTTGTTCTTTTTTTCTTCTTAAATTGCTATACTTATACGTATAAGCTGGCTGGTTTGTAATATACGATTAAATCATATAAATAAGTGTGAAAATTGATGTATTAACAAAATACTAATTACAGGACATGACAAAAAATAAGTTGCCCCTAGACAAAAGACAAAAATAAATAAATAAATAAATAAATAAATAAATAAATAAATAAATAACCTCGAACACACTCATTAAACATAAGTAGTATTGCTAACAACTTAACAAGATGTTACAAATATACACACAACAAAATACTTAAGATACAAATTAGGGGAAAAAATTAAATTCCTAGAGAAAGAAAGAAAAACCAAACACCAAATCACGAAGAAAAGAAAACCCAAACAATAAGCTAAACACCAAATCACAACTTAATCGACATAGCGTCATGAAAATCACCTTGGAACATTTGCCCTAGATCAGGTTGAAGGGGATGACATGCACCTTATTACACAAACTACCAATATCAAGTGATAACATGGTAGGTTTGATGATTTGGAAAATCCTTTTTTTACACAAATACCAAGTGATTACATTTATAAAAACTACTCCGTAATTAGAAATTCAATTTGATACATTTGTCCTCAAAATCAATTCAATTTCATCACACTTATTTACTTTAACAAATGCCATTTTTCTATCCTCAAAGATTTAAAAGTGAAAACACAAGCTTGCGTAAACAAAACAGAACTAGTTACTGTTACTATTTTGTTTTCTTCCGTTGTTTTTTCTTTTGTCAAAGGGATAAAGATAAAGTTGAAAAATAAAAAGTAGTGAAGTACATATGTTTTGTAAGCATTGGATCTTACATCAAATAGAGTAGTAACTAACTTCAAAAGACGTGGTTATGTTAGAAACCACTCTTGACTTTTCTTTACAACAGTATCCAACTTCATGCGATATTATTACTGTTATAAATCCTTTACCTACTTTATCATATACTATGATTTTCTTGGCTTCAAAAACCTTAAAATAATAATAATAATAATAATAATAATAATAATAATAATAATAATAATAATAATAATAATAATAATAATAATAATCGATCTACTTTGCAAGGACCGCACAATACTTAATGCGATTACATTTAAAGGTTAAGTTTTGTACATTACATTTTTCATGAGGATAGTGATAAAAAAAAGTAAATAACAAAATAAAGAAGTTTTATCATCAAATAAAAACTTACTATTATTAGGTTCAAGATTTTGAGAAAGACTATACTGTTCTTGTTCAGTTTTGGAGATGAAAGCTCAAACATAATAAACTTCTTGGTGTTCGAGATTTCGTCTACTAAAACACATTATATCTTTTATATAATAAAACAATTACATCATTTCGGGGTTTTTTTGAGAGAACAATCTTAGTGGAAAAAAATTGGACCAATAGGAATGCTCGATTTTGACACATAGGCGAAATCAGGCAATATGATTGGCTAATAAAAAGTCAAAATTGAATTGATTTTAGTCAAACTTTAATAAATTTGGTGGAGAATTTGATTAAAGAAAAAAACACATAAAAATATAGGTGTCAAATTTATGAAAATAAAAACTTCAAAAAAAAAGAGGTAATTAATAAAACATTAGTGGTTGAATTTTAAATATATTATATGGAGTTAAGTGTAAAATTATAAATCTCCATGTTTTTTGATAACTTTAGATAATAAACAAATAACCCCTTACACTTTATAATATGAACTTTATTTACAATTACATGAGTATTAGTATTGGTTTGAGACTTCCATCCATTAAACTTACAAAATTTTATAAATGTACGAATTAGTTTTAATATACGTTAAATATATTTAAAATAAATATTAGTTTTAAACTTTTAATAAATAAAATATCTTTTTACTATATACGTTAAATATAAATAAGAACTCATGTTATTCTATTTAAAAGTTTAATCCATACGTACACGGGTTTAAATATTAAATACAGTTAAATTATTATTAACGGTAATATAAATATCAAATGGTAAGTACGAGTTACTGTGATATGAAAATAAATATACGCGATTGTACTTATAACGACTCATGTAATTATTACTATATATGTAATGCAGCGTCGCAAAACGAAGCACACCATGTCGTTTAGGTTTTTCCGATTTTTGGGCTTGCCCCATGCGTGTTGTCCAGGCCCATGATCTAAGCCTTCTTCTTCTTTTTAGTTTTTACATTCACGAGGTCACCGCTTTCCTTATATTTATCTTCTTCCTCTGCCTTTCTCGACCTTTTGCCAGAATCTTGTTACATGTAGCTAAAACTAGGTTGTCTTTTGCTTCATTTTCATTTTATTGTTTTCTTTTATTGGAATCGCGTTTGTGTGTGCATCTATTGGTTGTCGTCTATGTGTTTTGTGCATCTATTCATTTCATCTATGTGTTTTTGTAAATCGTGCCGCGCCGTGTTATACGTGTACGTTGTTTGTTGTTTAGTTGTCTTTTGATGTTTGTTGTATTTCCTATTTAGATATGCGAACTAAGAGTAGGGGTGTGCGTAGAAATAGTGGTCACGAAATCTTACAG
>LBNU01015823.1:38412-54415 GCA_014162995.1 Artemisia annua
TCTTATAGCATTCCATGATCTCATTAGCCACACAACGGCCCATTCTGTCTTCTTATGCGTTTATGTTCGTTCGAACGGGCGGGGGCCGTAAAGGGGACGGCGTCCGTAAGTGCTTCTAGAGCGAGTGGACAGTGGAAAAGGCCTTTGTCTTGAAATATCATAAGTAAGATAAAGAAAGTATATGACTTTTAGTTGAGCCAATTTTTATACATATACTTACAGTTGACTTTTGGATAAGCTATAGGCAGCTGCTGATTGTTTCTCCGAGAGTTACTAATCAAGAGTTTCCGATCTTCAACGGATTTCTGTTGGTACCATATCAACTCATCTGACTGGGGGGCATACACTGCGACTTGTATTTCAGTATGAACCTGGATTCGTAAGTATTGCATTAGCATCCTTCAACGACTAACAATGACAACTGAAACAGAGGATGCATATATTCCTTAATTAAGAAAGAGTATAACGATACTTTGTTATGAGCAACAGCTGCATAACAGGCTGCAATCTGAGTTCAGTAAACAATAAAAGAAATCTGAATATTTTTCTTACTTGTTCAGTAGCTGTAACGACAACACATTGTAAAGAGGTAGACTGTCCCGATGCGGTGTTCATACAGATTGGCCAGCTAAGCACCTCTAAATTCTCAATTGAGAACCCTTTAGTGGTATCTGTAGCACAATAGACAAAACAAACACGTAAAAAGGCCTAATAAACTTTAACAAACTAATAGTAGCAAGAGAATAATTATGTAAGCTTTCCATACCTGTTATTAGCTCTTGAATAGCAAAAAAAAATTATCGTCCTTTAACTCTCTTGGGTTCTTAGAAACACCTTTGGCAACAGCTGCAAGCCTCCTTACTTCCTACCATCCAAATTGATGAATATCAGCAACATAATTCCTAAAATTTTAAACATCACTTATGCAAATAATAATAATAATAATAATAATAATAATAATAATAATAATAATAATAATAATAATAATAATAATAATAATAATAATAATAATAATAATAATAATAATAATAATAATAATAATAATAATAATAATAATCAATTTAAAAGATAATGTGAAAGCGCCAAAAGTTAAAACTCTCAGAAAAATAATAAACAATAAGCAAATCCTAGAATGAAGCAAAGGGGGTGTTTGCATTACGGTTTTACTGTGATTATGTGATATCAAAATAATAAGGTGTATCATTGTCTTTCTAAAAATATAAAAATAAAAATAAGGTGTATCATTAAAGGTGCTGTTGTTTCTTTTGTTTAAAGTTGTGAATTAGATGTTTAAGTGGGTGTTTGGAGTGCTTATTCATATAGCTTATGAGATTATTAGCTCAATTCGGGATTGGCGATGAGGACGGTGTTTTGTGTTTAGGTGCTCAAAAAATAAAAAACTCAAAACACCATCTTCATTACCATGGGTCGCTACTTCGGTGGCCACGTCATCTATCACATTACCATGAGCTATGGACATGAAGCAAAAACAGAACAACCGTGAACCCTCAAACATATATTTTCAGGTTTCCAAACGCAAATTAGCAGCTATATTTTCGTTTCCGCATCTAAAAGCTATAGAAATGTATTCATAACAATATAATTGAATATTTGTATAGCTAAACAACAACCTGTAGTGCCGGTAGCCAACAATCCAAGAAACTTAGTAACCGAGAAAAGATGAGTAACACTGATTGGGTCCAACATAGGAGGGGTACATTATATAGGAGCCAACCTTAACAACCCCAAAGCCGTTACATAGATCAACACACAAAAGGCACAATCTTAGTGGTTGCTTGGTATAGTGCAACTGGTTACGATTATATGACTATTTCTGGTCTAGCACTCAGTTTGAGAATAGCTTGAAAAAACTATTTTTATCATCTAACTATTCATTAATCATTTTACATGTGAAGCATTAAATAATCGAAACAATTTAAGAACATCAACAACTAATTATGTTTATTATCACAGCTAAAAACGTAATGGCGATGAATTAAAACAATTGTGTACCTTGAGAAAAACGTGTCACAATGACCTAGTTCAGCCTATGTTTCATAAGCCTTTCGGGTAGCGCATCAGTTGTGTCCTCCTAAAGAAACAAAAGCAATAAACATTACATAAAATTTGCAACCATTTTTTTGCAGAATAGTAATCGACTTCTCATCTAAGATAAAAACCTATATACACATGCTTACTTTTATCATAACTCAATGGAAGTGAAAAAAGGGAATTGATTCCCAAAATGACGAAGCATCATCCCAACACACCGGCCAGCGACATTGCATACCTTATCTTTCTCCCTCAGCCCTCATCCCTCGATTCCAAATAAGCAATCCAAACACCAAATCAACCAATATCTGGAAAAAAAATAAAGGATAATTTTAACGGTGAATGTATAGTTTATACGATTCCATCATTGGGACTTCCATCGTGGTGTAAATAATTTACCTGCTGATACATTCTTGCCAGAAATTAACAATAGTGTATTTATCTCTTGTTGTGGTAACTGGTTTTCTCTAGCTCGCTTCTTGCCCACCTGTTTCAGTATCATTTTTTTTACTAAATAAGCAAATTGCAATCGGCAATGTTGGCTTAAAGTTAAAATTGCCCTATAAACGTAATTTGATAACGAATTTTAGCCTGGAAATGTGCAGATAAAAAGGGATTGAACGACTCACACAGCCGACAGTTGCCCTTGGGAAGTACTTGTCGTTCTTGATACATTCCTAGAGCCGCAGCCCTGAAATTTACATATAAAAAGCTTTGATTTTGTAGCAGCAACCATCCTATTTTTCCAAAACTGACTATATGATCATATGACCACTTTTAACTGGAAAACACCATCAGCTGTATTTTCCAAAATATCATATGCTTTCTTAAAGGTACCTGCCATCTTTTTAGCCGGGTCAGTGAGGATCAAATCGGCTCCAAATGACAGCATTGTCACCCTCCTTTATAAGCTTGTGTATGAAGCCATTGTCAACACAGTCTTGTACCCTTTCAAAGCGGCCATGAACACCATACTGATCCTTATGTTCCCTGAGGTGGCCTCAATCAACACGGCCTAGTACAACCACAAAATTTACAATTTAAGTACACATGTTAACCAAATAGTAATAGTATGTATACAATAAATTTAAGCACAAAGTACCTTTACAGGTGTGATCAGCCCTTTCTAAGCAATTTTGTTCAACTCTTGATCCATGCTTTTACCTAGATCAGCAAAGCATGGAACCCGAGCGCGCCCAAATCCTGAATTAAATCATACACATAAAACAGATTATTGTCATAATCTATTTTACTTTTTCTATGTACCCAATATCATGAAAAATAGGCCTTTTAATACCTTCAATAATGCACACCTAAATGCTTCCATCTCAAGGTCCCTCTATTGCTTTATGCCTTCAGCTCGTTATAACTCATTGAACCACTTTTATCTGTCTCCATGTCGATGAAATCGGTCAGTATCGTCTAAAAATTAATCGCTTATTTACACTAACAATAACCAAATAAATATTGAAACCACATTAATTCCACACATAACAACAAACTCACCGAACAGCTCAAGACCATGTGAAATTATAACACTTGCAAATTGATTTCAGCCCGATCATATATGATATATGTGAGCAATTCCTTCATAAACCTGCAATTTTAGCAAGTTGGAAAAATTAACAAACAAACCTCACCTGCAATTTCAGGATTGTGGTTAAAAAATTCTTTCCTCACACTTCTTGAAATCAAAGAATTACCCAAGGCATCCGGATCTTCTTTAGGTTTTTAAAAAAATTAGGCTCAGATTTGTATATGTTGGTTAGGTCATAGAAGTATCCGAATTCCGCTTCGGTTGCAAAGAAATCCGGTTGCATAGTAGCAATAAATGCTATGCCATCCGGTCATTGCCTCACGAAGCTAGGTTCGGAACATCTCGCCAAAATTACAACAATCATCACAGCCATTTAAACTTTCTTAAAAATAATGTTACTTATATAATCCATGAATAACCGCTTGTACAAAAGTGGAACAACTGCCATGGCTGCGTTAATGTAAACGCGCCGCCAAGATACGGCCGCTCTCATACCTTGAACAATTTCAATAATATAACCTACAACCAAACGGAATCAATGTGGCTGCGTTAGTGCAAACACCCAGGACCTAAACCGATCCAAATACATTAATTGTTGAATTTCAAAGCCGGATAACTGCCATGGCTGCGTTTGTATAAACGCCCAGCCAATATATGGTTGTTCTGACACATAGAACAATTTCAGCAGCATATAACCAATCAAAGTTGCTGGTCTGTTCAAACCTAGGAACATGTATCACCAATGATACTTGGTTCAAAAGCATCAACGAAGCTACCATTAATGAAGCAAGCTTCTCATTTCCCAAAAACTGATTAACAATGCACTATTGCAACTAACACAGCGACAAATGGCACAATACCATCTGCACTTTTCCATCAGCAACTACGAACAAAACAAACCAAAAGACATGAATCAACCCTAACTATTATTTCATGTAAGTATCATACACATAGTAACAAATAATCAGCTAACAGGTGAAGATGGAAGCATCGTCCCTAATTTACAGCAGCATGTAAAGGTGAATAAGGCAAATAATTAAAACAACTAAAACCCAAAACTATAACCATCTTCTAATTGCGAAAATACCCAACATATAACAAATGAAAACATAAGTAGGCAAATCATCTACCCTAAATCAGAAACCCTAATTTAGGTTGGCGAGAAAGAGAAAACAGTATCAAAACAACAACATGAGAAAAAATCCACACCTAGCAACAATCTCTATTTCGTCACACACAACAGATGACGATAAAAAATAACCCTAACCTAGTCGCATACACAGAAACGTTAATAATAATCATAATTGCATGAATCAAAGGGACCAACTGAAGGTGAGACAATTAGCAAAAANCAAACATTTCAGACCTAAGATCAATTGTTAATCGCAGGAAAAAAAAGTGATCTAATTCAATAACCTACAAATAACTTTAACCCTTAACAAACACACCACACAACAAATAGAAAAAACATCAGGCCTGCTTTGTGAGATAAGAAGCTTCAAGAGTATCATCCAAAAATTTGTGGCTAAAAAGAATGAGGTAACTGTACATGGTAACATACGGCGATTGCACAGCCACAAAAGAATAAAAAAATGGATTCACTGTAGATTCTACTGTAGTCCCCCTCACAGACGACTGTAGCAACCACAAATACCCAATTTCTCGGATCGGGAAACCCCCAAAAGATGGCCGGATTATCTATCGGAGGAGACCCAGATGGATCCAAAAGTTAGGGCGCATATGTGAGTGAGAGTAAATAGTGGACGGGGCGGGTAAGAAAGGGTGAGTAGCTAATGGGCTAACCCAAAGGGTCCGAACAAAAATTGGGGCTAAAAAGTTGGGGCTAAAGCATTCCTTATAAATGTTAAATAGGGGAATGTGTTTGATTTTTATTGTTATTGAGTTTTGATTTAGTGTTGTTTATTTTGAATTGTTTCTAAAAGAAAATATCATCTAAATCATACCATGGGAATAATTTCCTTCCAACTCAAGAACACAACGTGTGAGTAAACATTTTCACTTTCTTTCATTTTCTTTTATCAATCCGAGAAAATATTGTTAATTAAAGAACATATATTATGGCTTTAGTATAAAGAATGTAATATTCTCGTACATCTATGTATTTCTAACGGGAGGTGACTTCCACACTCTCACAATTGATTATGACAATCAAATTAGTGTCTTGATATTTATATTCTCAAATCATTTTTACTTATTTTCATCTTGTAAGGGTATCTTTACTACATATAAAGGAAAAATGTTCAAAGCGGAAAAGTGGAAAAGTGAAAAGTCAAGTAATGTGAAATGTTGAAAAATCTTATTAAAGGAAATTATGAAATGTAATTAATACTCTTATTAAAACACCCCATTACTTAAAAGTACAATGATTTATTCACATTGTACAACCAATTAATACAAATCACAAACCGGGTTGACCTGGGACGCTTCAAATCCGATGGGTTGAACCGGTTTAATTTGACCCGTTTTTTACCCAACCTAGCAAGTTGACCTGGTTTAAATCGACCAATTTTTCAACCGGAATGGTTCAACCGGTTGAACCACCCGAGTCGAACCGGGTTTCAAAACATTATGTTTAATTCACAAATCTTCAAACTTTTATTATTTTTCATTTATAATCTATAAACTTTTTTTTTATCAATTGTTGCAGTGTGCAAATCACCTCTCATTTCTAAAAGCTATGTGATTTCGTATGTGTGTTCGTTATAGATGTGGTTATACATACTCCTGTATATATTAATGGGCCTAATTAGGTTAATTTTTAATCTCTAATGGGTTAAATAATGGATTGGGATACAAGAGTTGACTAAAAATGAAAAAGAAACATGTCAAATGGGTCAGATAAATCCATCTAAATAGGTCTGTCATAGTAAAATTTCAGATTTACTTGTTATCAGAAGGTTCGAGCTTATTGACATACTGTGGGAGTGATTATAATAATGGATTTATAGTTAAACAGTAAAACAAAGAGCTTACAAAATATATCAGATTCTTTGTATAAAACCTTTCAGATGACAAAAAAAGGTACATATTGTCAAGTAGAACAACAATCATTATCAAAAACCAATAACAGTTGCAAAAAGGACACAAAGTTAAACTCCTACACGGAATAACAGCTGCATTGAAAAAACGCGTAAGGTTCATATTAACTCATACAAAAGATACTCCTTCTCTGAAATTTTTGGTAGGGGCATTCACAATGGCATCTTGCGTTTCTTTTTCTTTTTATTTATCTAGGTTTCCGACTCGATATTGCGAGCCAACTAATCCCAGGGCGACTACCCTTTTGGATAGCCCAGAGTCGGCGCAGGTGAACCTCCATGGCCACAAGGGGATTAATTTTCTCCTCGTTGGATAGCCCGGAGTCGGCGCAGGTGAACCTCATGAACCCTTGAGCTCCGCGTGGAAGGCTGACTGCGAATCCCATCAAGAATTTTGAAAAGCTCTGTGAAGAAAAATTAGAGTAGATTAGAAACCAAGACAATTGTTCAAGTTGAGCTGAATCTTTGTGACTTAGATTAATACGCTTAACCCAACATGAACATGTCACTTTTATTGGGTCTGAGTTTTAAGCCTTACTATACAATTCAAAGCAAACACAAACAAACTACCTCTAACAGAAAGTAGAAAAAGTAAAGTAGTAAACACATGTGGGTGCTGACATGGCTAATACCTAACCTAACTAAAGCATTTCATTATTTCTTCAAAACATTTCAGCTTGTTATAGAGGATTAGTATTCATGAGTTCCATTCAAAATGGGTAAATGACCATAACAAGTAATTACTTTTAGTGCAATTGATTATGAGTGACCTGATAAGTGATAAATAATATCAAAATGCAATGCCAAACACCCCTTCCAAAACAGGCACAAGTCAAATAATTAAAAGGGAGAGAGAGAGAGGGACATGCCTTTAATCTATGACGACATATGGGATATAGGACATAAGGGGCCAATAATAGCCTCTTCTATTGAGTTTATAGCATCTCCATATTCTGAAAGTCAAAAGTGAAGGCAAAAACACTTCTGGTAGGTCTTGAACCTTTGGGCAATTACCAAATTCAAGATGTTGGAGGGAGGTGAGGTGCTGGAGTTCCTTTGAAACTGATTCCAAATTCTTAAATCCTGATAAGCAAAGTGTAGTAAGAGATGAAGGAAGCATATGCGACAGTTGATTTCCGCCAGTCACATCATCTTCTTCTTCTGCCGATTCACCCAATAGCTTTAGCTCAACAAGAGAAGGTGGGAAGTTTTGTAGGCCAAATTTTGATATGGGCTTCTTCAAACCCCCTATCCGTAAGAAACCTAACTTAGGAGGCCAAAGCCCAAAAGAAGCAACATCCATACTTTTGCACCTCACAATTGTCAGACGTTTTAACAAGGTGAGATTGGGCAAGTCAGCAGCAGGAAATGACTCTATACACGAACAACATTCTATTGTTAATTCGGTGAGGTGAATGAAACAAGTCAATTCAACCATTGACTCTATACATTCATATATTGTCAGTTTTGTGATGTGAATGAAACAAGTCAATTCATTGATTGATTTCAGATTTTTCCACCCGCCTATCCATACAACCTGAAGCATAGCTGGCATGCTTGTGTTGAGAAGCACCTCCTTTTCGAAAAGTTGTTCACAATCGTCAATTAGGAGTGACTTGAGCTTGTGCCCTTCTCCTGTTGGGAAGGAGACAGATGCAATTAAAGGACATCTAAAGATACTCAATTCTTCAATGCTGTTTGGCAAATTGCAACGTTCAAGATTCTGACAATGGCTTAATTTCAAAGTCCTAAGAGATGTTAGTTGGTTGCATCCATCCTCCTCTTTCTCTCCTAAACTCACCAATTTGAAACAATTAAATACATCCAACTTCCTTAAATTCACAAGAACCTTACTTGCCTCTGCTTCTGAGTACCACAAGTATCTTATTTCATCACAGTAATAGATACTTAGTTCTTCAACTGCCCCAAGATAGTCCATAACACCTCTCCACACCTCATCACTAAGACCTGTAATACGACTTATACTCAGCTTGGTGACCGGTGAAGCTGCGTGAATTAGACTTGTCAATACACCATCACCACAACCGCTGAGATCTAAAACCCTAAGCGAAGGTAGTGCTTCAAGTGATATTTTAGCCAAATTAGGACAATTTTCTATATACAGCTCTTCAAGGCATGGAAACATTACTGCACCACTCTGAGTTGACCAGACCTCCCACCCCATCATATCTGTAATTCTCAGAATTTCCAGCTTAGGAAATGCAATACCTCTCCCAAGAAATTCTGATCCTACGACTTTCACCTCATTTAGGTGTCGAATATCCAACTTCTTAAGTGATGGCAGTTCTCCAAGTGGTGGTAGAAACATACAATTTCCACATTTTTCAATACATACATAAGTCAAACGGAGAAATGAGGGATCTCCGATCCATTTTGGAAACAACTTACCTCCATATGAGACAATTGCAAGATCTTTCAAGTTATCACTATGAGGCTTGAGCGCATTGAGGACTTCCTTTTCAAGTTTTTCATTTCGAGAATCATCAAAGACATTACTCCATCCCATATGTAGCTTACTAACCCTCTTTTGTGATAAGTTCACTCCCTGTATATCCCTTGCACTTTGTACGTTTTGCAGCTTATCAATATAAATCTCCGGTTGGAGATTCTTTAAGTTCCTAAGCCAAGATATAAAAAAGTCGTCGTTTTCAACAACAACTTTGTTGGAAAGGGTTTGTAGGCTTTTCATCTCACTAATCTCTAACGGCATCTTATTCCAAAGCAATGTATCCCGAATGTCAAAATGCCACAACTTTTTAAGCTTTAAGAAGTTGTCAGGCAACTTAGTCAACATATTACAGCCGGAAACAATCAATATTTGTAAGTTATAAAGATTGCATACACTTTCTGGTAAATGTGTGATTCTAGTTCGAGATAAATTAAGATACCGCAAGTGCTTCATATTGCCAACGCACTCTGGTACCTCATATATATCTAATCTACTCAAACTTAAAACCCTTAACAGTGGTAAGTGAGGAAGTATGTCAACCAGAATCTTACTTGATGAGAAGAATGTCTCCCAGCTATTTAACACATCGGGCATAGCTAAAAACGTTCTCAAACGATTAGCTCTTTCGAATGCCTTGAACTTTTTGTAAGTCATATACTCCTCACAAACAAATGACATATGGCGGAACTTTTCAAAAGCTGTCTTCCTAATATCCTTCTTCACATCTAAGTCTAACCTTGAAAAGAATTCTCCAGCAACAAATGTGGCTAAATCATTCATGAGGTCGTGCATCACAAACAATGATTCGTTATCAGGGACATGTTGAAAAAATGACCTTGACAACAACTCTTGAAAATATTCCTCACCCAAGCATTCCATTGTTTTATTTGTAGCTGAATTGTGCAAAAACCCTTCCGCCATCCACCACAGAATTAAGTCCTTCTTCTCAAACACGTAGTCCTTGGGGATCAAGCAACAATATGCAAACAGTTGCTTAAGACTTGCAGAAAGATCGTGGTAGCTTAGTCTAAGTGCCGGAAGAATACCACCATCATCTTCTAACATCCATATATCATTAGCCAGCAACCGCTTCCATTCTTCTTCATCGGACCTATTTCTCAATAAACGTCCAAGTGCTTCTAGAGCCAAAGGCAAGCCATCGCACTTTTGAACGATGCCTTCACCATGTTGTCTTAGCTCTGGAAATAAATCAAAGTTATTTTGACCCAAAGCATTTTGAGCAAATAGAGACAGAGCATCGCCGGGTGACAACTTTTCTAGAATGTATGGATGATCGTGGTTCAGCAGCTTTCTGACCAATTCTTTCTTTCGAGTTGTGATGATAATTTTGCTTCCAGAAGCCCCTGCAAAAAATGGGCCCTCTAAGGTCTTCCAATCTTCCCACTTATCGCTCCAAACGTCGTCCAAAACTAGCAGAAATCGTTTCCCTATTAGTTGATCTCTAAGAGCTACTTGAAGCCGATTTAAATCTTCTAAATTCTTTTGTTCCCCTCCCACTTCTTGATATATAACTTTGCTTATACTGAAGCTATCAAAGTCATCGGAAACACAAACCCATGCCTTGAGTTCAAAGTGATCATTCACTAACCGGTCATTATACAAAGCTCTAGCTAGAGTTGTTTTGCCTATCCCTCCCATACCAACAATCGGAACGATGCCAAAGTTTTCATTACATGAATCATCACTTAAAAGTTTCTGAACCAATTCCTTTTTATCACCTCCTCGCCCGACAATACCCCGTCCACCTTCCAAAGAGGTCTGGTAGCCTCTATTTCTATCTTTTGACCCTTCATTTTTCACAATCAAACCAAGTTTCTCCTTATCATCCATTAGTTCTTGTAACCTGGTGGAAANACCAACAATCGGAACGATGCCAAAGTTTTCATTACATGAATCATCACTTAAAAGTTTCTGAACCAATTCCTTTTTATCACCTCCTCGCCCGACAATACCCCGTCCACCTTCCAAAGAGGTCTGGTAGCCTCTATTTCTATCTTTTGACCCTTCATTTTTCACAATCAAACCAAGTTTCTCCTTATCATCCATTAGTTCTTGTAACCTGGTGGAAATATTATCCAACTTGCTGCCCACCCTAGTACTTAATGAGAAACTAGTGCAACAAGATGGGATAAACTTTCTTACCTTGTTGGTAATGGTGATAGGTTGAGACTCGTTGACAAACTCACGATGCATAGCATCAGTTGCTAAAGCATCTAGCATGTCTTCTACGTCATAAGCTAAATGCTGGAGATCATTCAGCCACTGTTTGACAGCTTTCAATGTTACTTCCTTCTGAGAAGCATCCTCAAGGAATGCTTGAATGAGGCGTAACTTCTTCTCCCATTTCTTCAGCTCGGAGTGAATTCCTTTGGAACGAGTGATCTTGTTCTCGAGTACAGATGTTAGCTTCTCAAAAATGACTGGGAGCAAAGCAGAAAGAACGAGTTCAGCCATTTTTGGTATGAAAAGGGTTAGAGCACAGAATATAGTAGTAGAGATTGGTATGAAAAGAGTGCAGTGAACTGTGAAAGAAGGATCTCAACTATCGTTTAACAGTGGTACAAGTCAATTGTTATGGTCAAGTGTTTATCATTGTTTAAAATAATTCACGTGGCTAGCATGTGATTTGCCTTTGAAACAACAAAGAGGGAATCTCTTTTACCGATAACCACTTGCAGTATCATCCTTTTAATTACTAAAAGCTGAATGGGTTTGTGTAAGGCTGCCCACTAAGGGGCAGTTGTTTGGAGCTTCCCCTGATTCAGCATACTCATTTACCTGACCTGGACCGACTTGCTGCTCTATTGAGTGGTAAATCCCTCTTCTTATGATTCAACTTTTAGTTGCCAGCACTTCTTCTTTGCCTGATTACATAGTGCGTTGAAGGTATATAAGAGTTGCTCTATATTTCACTTGTTCTTCATTTTCTTCTACCATTCCCCCTCCTGTTTTTTCGTCTTCATAGCTGCGATGTAGCAATGCGAACAATTCATGCACACATGATTGTGGCACTATGTTTTGCAGCCATTCATTAGTGTAATATTCTGTTTTGCACATATCAACTCGCTTCTAGACATTGGAGCTTCTGTTCTTATTAAGTAATGTATCGAATCATTGTTGCACGGATAGATTACAGAGTGTGCACCATTCAGTTTATTTGGTTGTTTCTTTAAGTAGTTGAACTTACTTCACCTAGGAATCAAACTGTAGGTGTAGGGTTTCAGGTATGAACTTTTTATTGCTTAAGAAAAGGGTAGATTCTCTCATAAGAAACNGATCTACTCAGCGGATATCTATCGCTTGTACTAAGAAGTCAAGTTCACACGAGAGCAATCCGTATGTTTCATGTAGTTGGATATTTTGTGATGTATCACTCAGTCCACCGGTGACTTGGGAAATTTGTGGCTCTGATCACAGCTATAAGTCACGGTGATCCATGGTGTTAAGGCATCTGTATGGTTTGCGGGTTAAATATTTCAATCTTCCAATTGACGAGATAAATTGTTGGCCGAAAATCTTTGAATTGCAGAGTACAATAGAAGTTTTAGGGCCGGAATAATATGTCCTGTTTTATAGAGCATAATGTTGTGTATTAAAGTAAATAACTGAGTTTTCGCCTCACTTTGTGTGTAATTGCTGTATATTACCATAATATCAATGAACCTGTAATTCAAATAGCAGCAAGCAATAATGCGCGCGCCTGTTACTATATTATCCAATAATTGAATTATTGAATATATCTCGTTCAATCAATCCCTGTACCGAACTCTCTCTCCACCAATATCTTGAATAAATTTATTACTAACTTTTCTAAATTCCTTTTTTTGCATCCTAAATGGTGCAATTCCATCTTTTTAGCCACCCCTAATATGACCATGACAACTCTAAATGACCACTAATCCACTGATCAAATGGGGGAACTAAACCCCAGCACATAACAGAAAACAATTGACATTGGTCTATCATAATATTTTTATATACTTTGCTAGAATTATTCATTTTTCTCAGCCGTACACCCAATTTATTTATTTGAAATAAATAACAGCTGTCCAAATGTATTTTATAAATTATCTGCACCATTTATCTAAGGCTGGGCTAACCGTGACCAATTTGCATCATCAGTTTGGTTTGAATTTTAAACTTTCAATTATCCCGCCATTGTTTACAATTTTCTCGTACCCTTGAACCACTCTTCAAATTATCTCACCCAGTTTATGCATCCCTATATAAAGCATACATTATCATACCTACCTAGTGTTTCACTACACTTCACTTCCTAAATCATTCCCACAATCACTTTCCACATCACTCACACTTTTCACTCCTCTCCTCCTCGGCCACTTAACACGTAGTGGAAACCAATAGATTGCTTATGCATCTAAGTCTTCAATTAACGTATTATGTGCTTATTCTTTGTTTTTAAAAAAGCGAAAGGAAAAAAAAGATCCCATGACCTTAACAGGAATCTACACCCATTAGTCGTATATTAATAAAACGGAAACGTTACTTGACGAAATCGTTATTCGTAGGCTAACAAACCCGTACTGATACGAAAATACATTACAAATAAATCATCACGAATACAACCAGGAACAACATATGAGTAGTCAACACATCAATGCACTACTCCGAAAGGAATAGGGCATATTATCAAATGGAAAAAATCAACCAAGAATTCTTGAGGTATAATGCTATTTACAAAGAGTTGTGCGTACAGGGTCAAGACCCTTGTCTTCAAGCAACGCAAACCGAATTTATTTTGAACGCTATGGGAAAGGGATATACTATCAACATGTGTGGTTCGTTCTGAGAAACAAAATTGTCTGGGAAGCACACCAGCCGGAGTGATGTTTTAAGAATGTTCCGTATCGTGTTTTATGTTATGTATTTTCGTATCGTGTTTTATGTTCGTATCGTTTCGTCAATGTAACGTTTCCGTTTTATTAATAAAATGTGTGTTTGTGTTAAAAATGGTTTTTTTTTTATTTAAAAAAAATAAATAATAATGATGATGCAATATGGGTCACGTTAGTGAGGAGAGAGGTGAAAATGGGTTGAAGAGAGAGAACGCTGAGGTGGCAGCCGGAATGATGATGCAAATTGGGTCACGTTAGCCCAGCCTTAGATAAACTATTGTTAATACATTTGACAGCTGTGAATAATAAATAATTACATATAAAAATATTTCACTGTAAAATGTGTCCATTCAATTGTTTCTTTATTGGTTTTTAGTTCCCCATTTGATCAGTGGATTAGTGGGTCATTAGTAGTTGTCATGGTCATATTAGGTGGCTAAAAAGATGCGAATGGCACCATTAGATGCAAAAAAAATATATATTACAGTAAAAGATTCGCCGAGTTGAAAAGTTCATTTTGGTAAACAACACACGCGCGAGGTTCATTTAGGTAAAAGAGTAGAGGAAATAGTTAATTTAAAAATTTTGCTCTAAAAAATTTCCGCGCTAACTTTATCATTCATACTTTATCTCGTTCAATTGGAAGATGAAATATTTAAAGAAACCATTACATGCCTTAACCACCATGATAGTATAGCAGCCATAGGTATCTAAAAATCTATATACATTGCACTTGACTTGCTTAAAGAGTAGTAAAATCTACAAATTGTTACTGTATGATGGAAGTGCAACGGACCTAAGATAGTGCGAAAAAAGATGAAGACACGTCACTTTCGGCAGCAGCTCCCTTTTACTAAGAAGCTAAAATGGTGGAGTTCTTAATTATGATATGTTAAAACAGGTGTAACTTAAAACCTGCTTTATTTTTCCAAGACGTATGTTTGGGTATAGCGTAATTATCCGACGACCCTTATCCATGCAGCTCAAGTGCCCTAACTTCATATCACCACAAATGTTCTCGATCATCATCAAAAGTCCCATGCCCAAACCCCATTTAATAATCACCTATCTCATAAACTCACCCAGATTCACACCTCTTAACATCCTCACAAAAATTATACCACTTAAAAACCACAAACTGTTATAAATTTCTTAAAAACCTAAAATCTTACTGACCCACAAATCAAATCAATAGTTTTATCACAACCCAATATTTTATTAAATTAATGGGCCCAAATTCTTTTAATGTCATCCTATGCATCTCCATCAATCCAACAAGCAGGAACCACATGAATCGATTAAATCCAACCTTATAAACACAAAAGGAATCAGAATAGACATACTTGATAATTATTAATGGGGTAATTTGATTAAAGATATTGGCATGTTTTTTGGGTTTAACCGATTGAAATTTTTTTGTGGGTATGATCAAGATTTTTTTTCATTTTTTGGTTGAATTTTTGTTTGTTGATGATGGAGTTTGTATTTATTGGAGTATGAAAATGACATGGTAGTCATGGCGGTGGGCTGTTGGAATAATAAATCAATGTCGACGATGGGGTGAAGCGGTGGTGGGATTTAAAGATAGTTAATTCTTTGTTTGATTTTTATTGCAAGAAGTTTTGATTTAGTGTTGTTTATTTTGAATTAGCTTAGAACACCCGTTGACACCGGGTACTTTTTTTTAAAGAAATAGAGAAATGAAATGATAAGAAAGTAATAACGTAAATTTGTTCCATTTAAAATATGAAATAAAGAATGAAACAATGCGTCCATTATAAGATAAGATATTGCTTATGTTACAATTACACTAACAAACGTCGAAGCTTGGGGTCTCCAAAATTTATTGTGTTGAGTAGCAAAAGACGTGTGCGAGCGCCCATCGATTTACAAATATAGCGTTGGCGAATCTAAAATATATTGACTCGAACATAAAATGATGTGTGTGAGCGCCTATCGATTCAAAACCCAATCCTTGCGATGATGATAGACCTTCAAGTACTTCTCT
>LBNU01015823.1:56726-72649 GCA_014162995.1 Artemisia annua
TTATTAGTGAAGTCTCGGATTTATTTATCGATAACGGGTCATTAATATCGTTATTGGACCTATTGGACTGACGAGCCCAATAGGAGCCCAATAAGGACATTAAGCGACCATGTTGACGAAAAATGCATCCTACGACTAATGATATAACTTAAGGACTTAAGTCGGTAAATGGTTGGACTTATCAAGTTGACGAATTTGATAAGCCGTCGACCATTCGTACTATGACTTATCGATCCATAAGGTCATATCATTTGACTTTGACCCTTATGTGCTATTTGTTTGTATACTATATACTTTGAATGCTACTACGCGTTATGTGGACTATTTGACTTATTTGAGGTATATGCCGTTAAGAGATTTTGGACTATACGTTATGATATTATTTGGTGAGTTATTTGGCGTGAGTTCATTTGAGACGAGATTTTGTCTCTAGTACCCATACCCAACGATACCGAACGATACCAAGCGATAACTAAAACTTTTCAAAGAACGTTTTCTTTCGGAAAATAAATGGAAATTATTCGGGAAATTAAGGGAAGTAAATAACTTTCGAGAATTATATTAAGTTAAGTTCTATATATATGAATAGATCGTGCCAAGTCGTAGTTGTTGTGAAGTCTTAGCCTTACTCTCTTTTGCTTATACGTATCTATCTTGATTTCTGCTTGCTACATTCGAGGTGAGTTTCATAACCCCACTTTTACTCGTATTTTTAATGGTTTTTTCTAAATTTGGGGGAGAATACATGCTGCTAGTTTTCTTGGACCTGCTACTACTTCGTTTTGCTATTGTGTAGACTAGTTTTAGGATAGACGGAAGTAGACGTTGACCTAGAGCTAGGGCGTTTTGACCCTAGTTTGGAATAGACTCTGCTGCGGCCTAGATTCGGGGCAGTAATGGGTGGTTCCTTGCTGTGGCCTGACTAGTGACCGTTGAGGGGCCCGCTTACTATGACCATTCATCTTACCTAAGATGATAAACTATTGATTGCGATTATGATGAGGTTGGATTGTGATGTCTATGCCTGCTCTAGTTACATATAGCGCTAAAATTCTTCAGGTCCCGTATGATTTTTACTTTAAACCTATGAACTCACCAGCGAAAGCTGACCTTTTTAAGCATGTATTTCTCAGGTAACTAGAAGTCTTGCTTTCACTACTTGTACTACGGTGATGTGGCTTGGATCTTGGTTTGGTTTGAGGCATCGAAGGAAACTCTGATATTTCTTTTATAAAGACCTGTTTTCTATTATCTATTTTGGGCTTGCCTATCTAAAGATTATGGATTTATGTAAACTTTGACTTTTGTTGACTTTGGTTTACATTAATATCTATGCTATCTTTTTATCTATACTTGCGATGGTATCAATTCACGTAGCACCCCGAAAGCTTGTAAGTCTTCCGCTGTACGAATTTTGGGGGTGTTACACATAATAAACTAATAAGCCGGTTAGCCTCAAAATAAAAAAAACTAATAACAATAATAAAAATAAAATAGAACTAATGATGCATATGCTAAAATTAGATAAACTTATAAGTCCATATATAAACTTTAATAAACACCTTTTAGTTTTAATATATTATGACACCTTTTAGTTTTTATTTTATTTAAAAAGAAAGTATGTTGTTGAAGAGTTCACATAAACCAAACTATAAACTAACCGTAATTTGAAAAGAATAGTTAAATTACCACCGAGATGTATATAAAAACGTAAAAGAAACAAATAGCAATAAAAAAAGGTTAATTCTAGGAATGCCCAAAAGGTACAAGGGTACTCGCCTTATATGTCACAAAAAATTCCAACTTCTCCAAATGCTCCATGGGTGAAAGTCGCCCCTAAATTCTTTGGCGACTCCTCTAAAATCTTGCCAAGTGTCCCATGGTTGGTGGGATATTTTTATTTTCTTTTAGTGTAATTACATAGATACCACTTTCTTTTGTACATATGGCTTTAAAACTAGTACATTTTGATTATTGTACCCACTCTAGCCACCACCACTTACTCCGGCCACCACCACCTACTACGGCCACCACCACCACTACTCACAATAATACAACGATTAACAACAAACCCATCACGACAAACTGAATGCTAACTTATCCCACAACAATACAACGATTAACTCCGACCATCACCACTACCCACTCCGACCACCACCGCGTTTTTGGCCACCCTACCGAACAACAACAAACTAATCACTATGTACTAATCCCATCACCATCCTCAAACAACAACATCAAGATCTACCCTAACACATCAAGAACTACCCTAACCTAACACATCACAAACCCATCTCACACAACCACAACAAGACTAGAAACAAAAATAAAGAACAAAAGATCTCAAGTCATTATTTAAACTTCAAGAAAAAAATCTTTATAGATCTATACCAAGAAGCCATCATCGATCCTTAGACGAAAACCAAAACAAACAAGAACCTACCCGAGACCTTTGAAAAAGATCTTGAAGCCAACTTCAAACAAGAACCTACACATGCACAAATATACCACAAGGGGTGATTTGCAGTTTTACATTGAAGACCATATATGATGGATAAGAAAATGGTTTTTGTTGGTTATGATGGATTTACAGAAGACCATATATGTGGAGAGAGAGAGAGAGAGAGAGAGAGAGAGAGAGAGAGAGAGAGAGAGAGAGAGAGAGAGAGAGAGAGAGAGAGAGAGAGAGAGAGAGAGAGAGAGAGAGAGAGAGAGAGAGAGAGAGAGAGAGAGAGAGAGAGAGAGAGAGAGAGAGAGAGAGAGAGAGAGAGAGAGAGAGAGAGAGAGAGATAGAGGCATATATGTAATATACTATGGATAAAAAAAAAATCCTACCCATCCACCCTTGGACAATTGGCATGATTTTAGAGGAGTCGCCTAAGAATTCAGGGGCGACCTTTGCCCATGGGGCATTTGGAGAAGTTGGAATTTTTTGGGGAACATGGGGTGAGTATCCTTCTACCTTTGGGATATTCGTAGAATTAGCCCTAAAAAAAATACCAAGTGGGTGTTCCAATTTGAAGGAAGTTTCAGCCATTTCCATCAATAAAAAAAATCAGACAATTTTACCTTTTTGGTCCTATTTTATCTTTTTTATAGACAAAAATACACTGTTGGTCCCTAAACTTGCCAACAATCATCGCTGGGCCCCAAGTTGGGATAATCGTCGCCATAAGTCCAAACCTTGGGGTTTTGAGGCCGGTTGAATCTTTTGACCCATAATGCTCAGGTCAACGTCCCGTTATCTGTTGTCAAAATCCCGTTATTTCTATTAAATGACTATTTTGCCCATATATAATCATCCATCACCCTTTTCATTCATTTGATCCAAACAAAAAATACCCGGCTCACAAAAACCCCAATTTCCCAAAAATTCAAAATCCACTACAAATATGAACAATTAAACCAAAACCCACAAAAATGTTCTCAGTACATTTAACTTCATGCTATTTGAACAGGTGGAGCTTGCCCATGGTGGTCGTGGTACCTTATCTTCTAGAGATCGGTATAGCGGTGGTCTTGGTGGGCGGGATGGTGGTGTTTCTAGACACTCTGATTACAGAGGCGCCAAAGGAAAACTGTTGTGGCATCATATGCTATTGCAATGTGTAACACCCCCAAAATCTGGTTTAGCGGAAGCATACATGTTTGGGTGCTACTAAATTGGTATCACAACACAAAGTACAAAGAACGGTTTTACCTCAACCGTTTAATAGAAATTTCCTATTCAAAAGGATTTCGTTTACAATGTTCCCAAAAACAATATGGAAATATAAGCCCATAAAGGAAATAAGGCGGTCTCAAATACATCAGATTCATCTATGACCATGCCATGCCCTGCCAAAGCCTCCAACAGTAAGTTATCGCTTTAAACCTGAAAATACATGCTAAAATGTCAACACGAGGTTGGTGAGTTCATAGGTTTGTATAAATAACAATGCAGAGTAAAAGTAATGTGAGTTCAATAGAAAGTTTTGTGACCATTGTGTCGCTCACATTGTCATGAAAGTATAGTTTACTTTCAAGTAAATGTAGTAATGTGAACCACAAGGTTTTCGAGTGTGAATAACCTTTCACATACAAATCAAGTTCAGTTTTAGTGACTACTGCTTTACTCACAGCGTCATGAAAAATATCAGTAAAGTAGACCATAAGTATTAAGCATAAAGTTGGACCATAGGCAAAGTATGTGATCATTACAACGAATATAATGTCACACAAAAGTAAATGTCTATTACGCTAGCACTAAGTTCATGCAACCGAAGCTCGACAGTTCAGTGCGCTACATGTAGCACATAAATAATAATCAGGGGCCCATAGCGAGTGTTTAACCCAATACACTCGTAATCTAACTTGGTATACGCCCGCATTGACCTGTCTGGCCAACCGAACGGTGGAGTCACCCCAATAGATCTATGTATATCAACGGCTCATGAAGGTGGGCATAACATTGGGTTCAGGGGCTTAGGCTAACTGCGCAATAGTTTTAGGAAAAAATAACAACAGTATAGTGGTCCAGGAAACGTTTTGCATGTTTCTCACCCCATAGTTTGCAAAACAAGTATAGTAAAAAGCGGGGCTATAAGTTCACATATATGATTTAAACACTTGTGTCCATAATAAAGGTAATTCAGTATGCAATAAGTAAATAAGTCATGTTTCAAATAAGAGCAAGTAACGAGTTTAAGTATAAAAAGGCATTGAGTTTAGTTAAAAATGAGTATGTATTCTCCCCCAAAACAGTTATAAAACAAGTAAAAGTAGGGGGCATGAACTCACATATACATTTCAAGCACTTGTGTCCATAGTAAAATAATCCAGTTTGTAACGATAAATCAAGTCATGCGGTTGAATAACCGAACAAGTAATTTAGCAAGCACATAAAGTCTTCGAGTAAACAATTCATTGTTTAAGTAATGCAATTACTGGATTTAATAAAACGAGCATGTATCCTCCCCCAAAACAGTTGTAAAACGAGTAAAACAGGGGGTATGAACTCACCTCAGCAATTAGCACTCTGATAGTGAAAAGAATCAAGTAGTGATAGTATGCGACACCGACACGCGACCTAAATTAATATGGCAAGTCTTAGTTTACAAAGTTGATTCACGGCTCAATGAGTTTAATTAAGTTTAAGTGTTCTCAAGTGGTTGTGTTTACTGTTTGCTTGTGTGGTAATGTTTATGTTTAAAATAAATTCAGAAGTGTTTGTAGGTATTGGCTCTTGGACAAATGTACGAATATATATGAGTATATAAGAGTATTCATGACGAAGGAGTTTTCGGTTTGGAGTGACCGGAAGACTTAGTACGAAAAGTATTAACAAGTAAAGTGTTTGTGGGAAAAATAAACATTAGTAAAATAATAAATACTTTACCCTAAGTATTTATATTAGTTACGGGTATGAGATATGGTATATATATAAATGTGTTTATATATATTTAGCGAGTGGATGATAAGTTAGAAAATATTTATATTAAGTTTTGTTATAAATATTTTCTTTTTATTTTAAATTTTGTCTTTTCGGGTTTTATTATTGAATACTAAATATATTAGTTTGACCAAAAATATTGGACAATTATGTTGAAAAATATAAGTTTTTACATTTTTATTAAGTGTTAATAAAATGTACGAAAATGGGTCTAAAAATAATAGATTAAATGATAGAAAAAATGTCAAAAAAAAAAAAGTGTTTGTTACAGGCATCGAACCCGGGTCTGTTGGAAAACAAAGCAGACGCGCCGCTAATGAACTACAAGTAGTTATTGTTAATGTTTGGTAAACAGTTGCTATATATAGTTACGTAGCACTAATTTTAATGGCTCAAATTTTAGACTTCGAAGGGTATACGTTTGACACTTTTAAATTCTCGGGTTCCTTTTTAACCGAATATTATACAAGTAAAATAAGTTCAAATGAGTTTTGAAATATTTACGTGTATGTCGACTTATAAGCCAATAAGCACTAGTTTATTTTTCGTATGCTCATGAGTGTTAAGAGTAACTAAATAATACCACACAAGCTATAACCACAAGACCAACTTGTCAACATATGTTTGCATGCATATACGTGTGCATGTATGTTCCAGAATACTCATTAGTTTTAGCTTTCCAAGTCTTAGTATGTAATACTAATTGTATTATAATATATAACATGCAAAGTAAGTTCAAAACAAGAATTATAATGAGTTGGAGAGTACACGATTCCTTACAGTGGGACGAGATGGAGCGGGTGTCGAATGGAGTGAGCAAGAACAAAACCAAAAGAAAACCAAGTACCCTTAACTTTTACCTAAAACCTTCTCCCTTTTTCCCTTGTGTCTTCGACCGTGACTAGTGAGTGAGTGAAATGAGAGTGTTAGAAGTGAGGCAAGAAAATGTTGCTTAAATAGCCAAAGGAGGGTATGGTTTATGTGTTATTATATTATTTGTGTGCATGGAAAATGGGTTAACAAGAAAGGTGATGGTGATTTGTCTTAGGCATGCATGTATTTAGCCGAAAATCTTGGGCATGGAAGCCTTGTCAAATCGAAAAGGGTTTAGGGGACCCCTTAGCCTATACTATCTTCTGCCAAAGCATGGGGAAATGAAGGAGAAGAAAACCATGAAGGTTGACTACCCCGTGGATCCTTGGTTTACACTTGGGGTGTTGATGGTTTAGAGGAGACATTAACATGACTTGTGTACTTGTTGTGAAATGGGAAACAATAAATAAAATGAAAAGAAAGGGACGGCAGCATGTTTCAAGGAAAAGAGAAAAAGGAAAGCATGGTGCAATGTATTTGTTTTATATAATGTATTTTATGTCCCGTTGAGTTTAAATGTGAGTCGCGGTGTCCCAGTTTGATACTTTTAGTAAACGTATAATATACAGTTTTGAGTGTATTTTCATAAAAGTGATATACAAATATTATTTCGGATTCATAAAAATATTTATTTGACTTTTGCCATAATTAACTGGGTGTCGGTACGCGTGCGGTGACGGTATGCGCGTGAGCCCGTTCGAAGTGAGATATGAGATATGCCACGAACATATTTCATAATTGTGTTATTTAAATAATAGAGCAAAAAAAAAATGTTACCCTTAAAAGTGGTTTATTAAACGCTCAAATGAAATTACTTTGTGTTTAACGTTAGTTAATGACTAGGTAAATTATGGGGTATTACAGAACCCATTCTTGCTCTCTACCATTCCGTAGATGTTTTTGGCTGGTCGATTTTCTTCTTTTAGTGCTTCGGCTTGAGCGGCTAATATCTGAGACGGTAGTGGTGAGTTAATCGTCATTCCCAGGGATTTAACTCTCATCGGCAGAATTCTCTCTTTCCTGCTAAGGGCATCTGCCACTACATTGGATTTCCCGGGGTGATAATGAATTTCGCAATCATAATCGTTAAGTAGCTCTACCCACCTACGCTGTCTCATGTTCAACTCCTTTTGATTCAAGATATGCTGCAAACTCTTATGATCTGTATACACAACGCACTTGGTGCCATATAAGTAGTGTCTCCAAATCCTAAGGGCAAACACTACGGCTCCTAACTCTAGATCATGCGTGGTGTAATTCTTCTCGTGCTTCTTAAGCTGTCTAGAAGCATAAGCTATCACCTTCTCTCGTNTTCAAGATATGCTGCAAACTCTTATGATCTGTATACACAACGCACTTGGTGCCATATAAGTAGTGTCTCCAAATCCTAAGGGCAAACACTACGGCTCCTAACTCTAGATCATGCGTGGTGTAATTCTTCTCGTGCTTCTTAAGCTGTCTAGAAGCATAAGCTATCACCTTCTCTCGTTGCATCAAAACGGTTCCCAAACCTTTGTGTGAAGCGTCGCAATACACGACAAAGTCTTCACTACCTTCAGGTAGGGCTAATATAGGTGCACTACACAGCTTTTCCTTTAGCAATTGGAACGCTTCCTCCTCCTTTTCTCCCCACTAATACTTAACATCCTTCTGAGTCAATTTAGTTAGCGACTTGGCTATCTTGGAGAATCCCTCGATGAATCTCCTGTAATAACCAGCTAGACCTAAAAATTGACGAACTTCTGATGGGGTTGTTGGAGCGGTCCATTCTCTAATGGCCTCAATCTTTGAAGGATCCACGTGTACACCTTCACTATCAATCACGTGACCTAAGAATTGTACCTTTGGAATGCAAAATTCACACTTCGAGAATTTGGCATACAGCTGCTCTTGTCTCAACAACTCCAAAATGATTCTCAAATGTTCTTCATGTTCCTCCTTACTCTTGGAGTAGATTAGAATATCGTCTATGAATACTATCACAAACTTATCCAAGTACGGCTTACACACACGGTTCATAAGGTCCATAAACACAGCAGGTGCGTTGGTTAAACCAAACGGCATCACTTGGAACTCATAATGCCCGTAAAGAGTTCTAAACGCAGTCTTAGGGATATCTTCTTCTCGAACCCTAAGTTGGTGATATCCTGATCTCAAATCTATCTTCGAATAGATGCTCGACCCTTGAAGCTGATCGAATAAATCGTCGATCCTAGGCAAAGGGTATCAGTTCTTAACCGTTAGCTTATTCAATTCTCGATAGTCGATACACATACGAAATGATCCATCCTTCTTCTTTACAAACAACACCGGGGCTACCCATGGTGACGAACTCGGTCGTATAAATCCCTTCTCCGTCAACTCCATCAATTGCTTTGACAATTCCTCCAATTCAGAAGGAGCGAGCCGATAAGGTGCGCCAGGAGCAGCGCCAGGCATCAACTCAATCTGAAACTTGATGAGTGTGTAAATACTCATCATTTTTTTGTCATCTGAACTGCCAAAACATCCAAAAACAACCAAATATGCATCAAAATAGTGAAAATATCCCAGGGTTGTGTTTTATATGTTTTAGATGCAAAATGTTTAAAAACAAATGAAAAACGAACAAAGTTTGCACAATTGGCAGTTTCAGTCCCTCAACTTTCAAAACTTGTCAAATCTAGTCCCTAAGCATAAATTTTGAAAGAAAAGTCAACCAAAGTCCTTAGAAAATCACAAGTTGTCATAATTAGTCCTTTGATGAAAAGTTTCAAAAGTTTACAAGTTTAGTCCCTGAACTTTGCAAAAGTGTCAAAAATAGCCCCTGGGATTAAAATCTTTTGGAAAATAACAATTATGGTCCTTGTATTATGAAACTTTGGCAAAAATAATCATTTGGTGAAAAGTTTGGTGAAATTACAAGTTTGGTCCCTCAAGTTTCCAAGCTGGCAGAAATGGTCCCTGAAGATTCAAAAAGTGGAAAAGTCAACATAAGACCTTGTACTATTCATCACTTGGCAAGTTTAACCCCTGAAATAACTTTGGAACAATGCCAAAACACACCCTTCAAAAATTCAGAAATTACAATTTTGGTCCTTGGGCTTTAACACTTTACAAACCAAACGGACCTAATCTATTACTTCATAAACCCAAAAACAAAACAAAACAAATCCAACCCAAAAACAGTCCAAGCCCTTTTCCCCTTTTCCTTTACCTGGCCCAAACATCAAAAGCCCAGACCCCCCTTTTTTATTAATAAATCCAACCCAACACCCACGTCCCCAAAGTTTGACTAAAGGTCAAACTGACCTTCCCCCCCACCTTCACCACCACTTGCAGCCATCACCTCACCACCCCCACCATCCTTGTCAACTCACACCGCCAAAACCACTCACCACTCTTACTTAACAAGCCAAAGTGCATTAAATGCACCACCCCAAATTGCAATTAAAAACAGTTATCTCCTGTTTCATTTTTTGGCGCCAAAACCTCAATCAAGGGCTCAGATCAAAGATAAAGCATCCAATGGTCAAAAATTCACTCAGAGATCATCACAAACCCTAATGGAGCTCTATAAAAGGAAGAAGAAAGAGAATGGAAGACTGTGTAGTTTACTTAGCATAATTTAGTGTCGTTTTCATGTAATCTCTGTTTTTAGAGTTAAAACCTAGTCAAAATCTGTTGTAATCTCTGTTTCTAGTGTAATCCAATCCTTTATCAATATCAATTTCAGTTTAATCATTTGAATTCAGTTTATGCAATTTCAAAATTTCAAATTTATCAATTCTGTTTAATGTTGTTTGTAGCTATGTTTATGGATTCTTAGGCTCGCATAAGCTCCTAGAAAGCTTATAAAAGCTTTTAGAAACCTTAAAACTCAGTCTAGTATTAAAAACAGAAAAATACCAAAAAATACAAAAAATCAGTAGAAAATCAAAAATATGTTGAAGATGGTGGAGAAAGCTGGAGCACTGTAAATTGTGGATGACAGTGGGTTAGTGGTTATGTGGAGAACCTATAGGATTGGTTACTTGGCCNATATCAATTTCAGTTTAATCATTTGAATTCAGTTTATGCAATTTCAAAACTTCAAATTTCTCAATTCTGTTTAATGTTGTTTGTAGCTATGTTTATGGACTCTTAGGCTCACATAAGCTCCTAGAAAGCTTATAAAAGCTGTTAGAGACCTTAAAACTCAGTCTAGTATTAAAAACAGAAAAATACCAAAAAATACAAAAAATCAGTGAAAAATCAAAAATATGTTGAAGATGGTAGAGAAAGCTGGAGCACTGTAAATTGTGGATGGCAGTGGGTTAGTGGTTCTGTGTAAAACCTATAGGATTGGTTACTTGGTCCTTGTTCTTGGTTTTAGCTTGGAGTGTACATTTGTAAGCAAATTCTCAAAATCCTTTTCACTGTGCTATTGATCATTTCTGTTCATCCCTGTGTTTTTATTGCTTATTTGGTGTATCTTAGTCATAATCTAGCTTAAAATAAGTAACTTGTTAAGTAAAATTGGTAATTGCTTGATTTTCCATTTTCACAATCAAATTAGTGATTTGTGTTATCTTGTTCAATTGTGAATTAGACTGTGGTTTCTGTGCTTGTTTAGGCTTCTTACATCATATTAAGTGATTAGAAATCAGTTTCATAGTCTACATTATTGATTTGTTTTGGAAATCAAAAATCTGTTTTCAAAAGATAGTGTTTGGTTTAATCTGTCATTCTGTGTTGTGGGGTGCTATAGTTGTTGTTCATGTTTGATACTTGTCACAATAGGATCCAATAACTTAGAACATCAATAAAAATCACCACTCTTTCTGCAAAAAGTCAAATTTCCTTTTGATCTCATCGTATTTGTTATCTATCAAGATTTTTAGTCAAAGGTTTCATCAAATCTCTTCACAAGTGGTTAAGATTGCTAGATTTAATCTCATTTAGGTCTAATATAACATAATCAGTAAGCAAATCAAGTTCAAAGTTCATCAAAGTCAAACCTTTAGTGTTTTCATAAAAGTCAAAAAATCCAATCTGTCAAAATGGACAGATTTTCTTTGTGATCCATAGGGTTCAATACAGATTGGAAATCCAAACTAATTGTGTTTCTTGGTTATTCAGTAGCTTATTTTCATTTTCCAAAAAGAAAATTAGGATTTGGATTTCATTTGCACATAAAAATTTGGTCTTAAAGTTGCCTGGGTGAGATTTTTCCTCCCCTATGCACAGGTTTTTGTCCAACTTCATAAGCTCACACAGAGCTTATTAGTGGGCCCCATTGCATGAATCTTGGCTTTTTGGAAAGCCAATAAGCTCAAATTTAAGGTTCAAGTTTTGTTTTGTGTTTTCAAGCTTGTTTAATAGGGCTGCTCATAGCTTCTAGTTTGGTCAATTTGAAATTGTACACTGAAGTCAGTGTATACTGAGCCTTTTCACCCATTTTTATAAGCTCACACAGAGCTTATTAGTGGGACCCAACCTGTGATTCTTGGCTTTTTGGAAAGCCAAGCAACCATATTTTCTAGTTCCAAGCTTATTTTGGGTTTTCAAACTTATTTGAGAAGCTGAATTAAGCCCACAAATTTCTTGCAGACTTGTTTGGATCTGTGATATTTGGAATTGCTTATTTGTGCTTTTTAGCTTATCCAGTGTGCTTTTCTTGTATCTTTGGCTTATTTTGTGTTCATATAAGTTGTTTGCAACTTATTTCATAGCTTTTGTACACTGTAGAGCTTATTAGGAGCTTTTGCATTTTATAAAAATAAAAAATAAGGTCTGTTAAGCTATTAGGGGTGCAAAGTGCTTATTTTTAAGTTTGATAAAAGTTGTTTTCACAAAAGTTACTTATTTTCATCATATAAACTTCTGTCAAAAAGAAAAATCCAAAAATAATCACTTTTTAAGAAAAGTGATAGTTTCTATTTAATATAATTTAGATTTTCATTTTTCTTTTTAAATTTTTATTAAGTACTTATCTGTTTTTATAATTTTCTTAAATTCCTAGTATCTTAAAGTATTTGTATAAATTTTCTTAGAATTTTCCTTTTTCATTTAGTATTTATTAGAATTAATAACAGTTTAATTATTAATTAGTTAATATTAGTAATTAAATAGTTTTAATAAATTTTTGTTAAACAGTAGTATAATTTTATATTTTTCCTGAGTTATATTTAGCACTTCTGGTAATTTTCCCATAATTTCTACTTTTCATTTGGTAATTTTTAGATTTAATTTTAATTAAAATAGTTTTAATACAAAAACTAAAAAGAAAATAGCTTAGGTGTCTAAAATTAATCTCAGATCCATTTTTATAATTTTCCTAGCTCTTTCACATTATTTGGAATCTGTAAAAATTGGATTTGTAATTTTCTCTTTTAATTTTCTATTTTTCTTATTTAATCTAGTTTAAATAACCTTAATATAATAGTTTAGTAATTAATTAATAAAAAATCCACAAAAAGACAAAAATATTTATTTTCAATTTTTATATTTCTTTTAAGTCATTTTTTATTTTTAGAAATTAATTTTGCAAATTTTAAGTGTAATTTGTAATCTTAATCCTTTTTAGATTTGTTATAAATTAGTTTTAATTAACTTTTTAAATAGTTTTATTAATTAATTAATATTTAAATATTAAAATAATCAAAAAAATAATTTTCTTTTTAATTTAATTTTCTTTTCATTTTAATTTTGTAAAAGTTTCATTTTTACCCCTGTAGTTTGTAATTTGTCATATTTAACCTTTTCCCATTTTACTTGATTAGTCTGTCTGTATTAGGTTTTCCCAAAGCCTAATTCTGTTCCCCTGTAGTGTAAAATTTTATTGATTATCATTTTCTTAGTGTAATCAACACCAAAATAATCAATCTTTATCTGGTTACTGTTCCCAATCACTCATTCCAAAAACGTTTTCAAAAATACAATTTCAATCTCGTCGGGATATAACGACCCGGGAATACACTATGCTTATACCGGATCATAAATTGATCACTCTCTCCCTCATTTGACTTAGTTGACCACACCTGGTTGACTGGTTAGTTTGGGAGGAGTCAAAATTTGGCGCCGCTGCCGGGGAGGTTGTTTCGTGTTTTAAAAACGTTTAGGTTTAGTGGTTTTCAAAACCCTCCTTGTACAAATCACATCACTTTGTAAATTTTTTGTAAAAATCTTTATCATATCAGAAAAAAGTCATTAACACTTTTCCTAAAGTGTTAACAACACCAAAAAAAAAATCAAAAACAACAAAACAAATCGTGAAGTTAAATTACTTCGATTCTTTAAGATTACAACCTATACAGTTGGAATACGGAGGTTCTGACATTAAATTGCGAACCGAAGAGAGATCCATTCTTCTCTCCCACCAACCTGCGAGTAGTCTTAAAGGAACGATTTCGGTTAACGAATCGATTCCAAAAATAATTTCCAAGTTTTTTCACACACACCCCAAAAAAGCCAAAAACATTTGTTTTATTGTTAAATAATTACGTAAAATATTACCACCGCAAATCAAGGCAGAATACAACCCAACTGGGTGTATGACCATTAATAAGTTCCCAAACTAAAGATTAAAACTTGCCATTGTACTCTTGTGATTGGTGTACCTTTTTTAAAGAAGCCAGTCACATTGTAGTTATTTGTTTAAGTTCACTGTTGTTTTGCCTCAGTCTTGTTTTACTTGTGAATATTTTTAGTGCATGCGCACTCGTTCCCAGTCAAGAAGAAATCGTGAAAAGAGCATAGCTGAATTGCTTGCTATACCAGAAATATCCGTTAAAATGCCTGACGATGACCCACCACCACCTCCACCCCCTCCCAACTCTGAAATAGGGGATGCAGCTCCTGATCTCCGAACGATGGAGGAGCTATGTCAGCCTACTATGCAGGGGAGGGGAGGACCCATTGCACCACTCACTATCAGTTCCACGGATTTTGGACTCAAGCACCACATGATCCAGCAAGTCCAGAATTCGTGTCAGTTCCACGGTTTACCGGGTGACGATGCAAATAAGCATCTCGATAAATTTTTGACCGTCACCCAGAGTATGAAGCAGAATGGTGTCACCGATGACGGCCTTCGCTTATACCTCTTTCCATATTCTCTCACTCATCATGCTACTGCCTGGTTTGATCGTCTCCCGAAGAATTCGATCCACACTTTTGATGAAATGGTTACCAAATTTTTAGCAAAATACTTTCCACCATCCATGGTAACTAAGTTGAGAAATGATATTAGCAACTTCCGACAGCTTCCCGATGAGTCCTTATTTGAGGCATGGGAACGCTATAAGCTTGCAATTGATCGATGTCCCAATCATAACATGCTTCTAGTCACCATCATAGATACTTTCTACAATGGTTTGACTCTCCGTCACCGTGACACGATCAATGCTGCTGCTGGAGGGACCTTTATGAAAAGGACCCCCGAGGAGTGCTATGATCTCATTGAGAACATGACTGCCCACCACAATTTCTGGGATTCCTCAGCTGAGAGGAATGATTCATGTAAATCTGTCAATCCAGCCTCCTCTGAAATAGCTGCTCTCACTAGAAAGATGGATGACTTGTCCACTGCTGTGTTGAGAATGCATCAATCTAATCAGAACATCAATAATCAAGTCAGAGCTGTCAGTCACAGTTGTGAAACATGTGGTGGTCCACATCCTTATACTGAGTGCCCAGCCACCGGTGGCTTCACTCACGAGAACGTATATGTTGCTCAAGGTTCCTACAATGCGGGGGGTAACTCTTACCAACCACAAGGGGACCGTAATCTCTTAAGCTATCGTTCCAAAAATTTCCTCGGACCACCCGGATTTAATCAGCCTCAAAACCAAAATGCTCAAAACCGGAACCAAAATTTTCATCAAAACTAAAATCGAATGAACCAAGGTTTTAACAACCAAGGGAATTTCAATTCCGGTCATAACCAGGGCTTTCAAAACCAAGGAAATTTTCAAAGAAATCAAGGTCATGGTAATCAGGGTAATAATTTTCATCAGGGAAACAATTTTCAGGGTAATAACCAACATCATGGGAATTTTCAAAACAATCGGGCTCAAAATGTTCCTAACAATCAAACTCAAGCAATTGTTCCAACTAGGCCTTCATCTGATGAGTTGCTTAAGCAATTCATGAAGTCCCAAGAAGAAATGAACAAGTTGTTGGTCAATCAGATCTCCGAACTCAAGAAGTCTTTAAATGATCGACCCTTGGGCTCAGGAACACTTCCGAGCAACATGATCGCTAACCCGAGGGGCGATGTTAAGGCGATCACTACCCGCAGTGGAGTTTTATACAAAGGACCCACAACTCCTGCTACCCCTTCTTCTCTTCCTCCACAGGTAGCGGAACATGAACCTGAGGTTACCACGGACACAGTACTGCCTACTAATAACGGAGATACCGATGACGTCCACCCTCAAGTTGTCCCGGTCCCGAAACCCAAATCCAAACCTGGAGTTGTTTTTGAACCTCAAGTTGATCCTGTTGAGAAACAAAATCCCAAACCCTCGATTCCTTATCCATCACGTTTACAAGATCAAAAGCTCGGCGAGAAAGCTAGTCACCAACTGGACAAATTTTTCCAAATTTTTAAAGAATTACATTTTGACATAAGCTTCGCGGATGCTCTTCTTCTGAT
>LBNU01015824.1:9782-22143 GCA_014162995.1 Artemisia annua
AAAAAAAAAAAAAAAATACATGCATAAAAATAAAAACCTAGTATACATGCTCCACAAGGTAAATTTAAAATAAAGATGACAATGAATTAAACTTCAAGGGTATAAAATGTAAATTAATTATTTATATTAAAAAAAATAATAATAAAAAAAAATAACATATAAACACAAACACAACATAGAAACACAAACCCACCAAAAAAACACCACCGCGTGGGCTGGCCACCACAGCGCAAGCAGCCATGGGGCCACCCACGGTGTGGTGCGCCGTCGAGAAAACTGGGCTGGTGGCCATGGTGCAACCCATGGCTCAACCGTATCATGCTCTTATTGGCCCCTCTCTACATCATTTTAACCATTATGTTGATAGTATAAGACTTTTTTTTATCGTTTTATGTTCCGTGTTTTTTGACTGTTAATATTTTTGACTTAGCAAACTTTATATGTTCTATCATGTACTTTCAGTAACGTAGTTTTACAATAAAAACAAACTTATAAAAATCAAAAATAAAATAAAAAAGGAAGAGGTGCCATAATCTATTTGAGGAGTATAAATAACCAATCTCATCCCATAAATTATTGGTCATAACACAACTAAGGTTCCACCTTTAGGAGCCACTAACTTAGGAAAGTGCACATGATGATAAGAAAGCTTCCGAATTCGATTCGATGCCTAACCCATTTTCAATCAAAAGTTCCTTACCCTATTCAACTTAAAATCCCTTAGAAATATTATAGCAACGCAAAAATCTGATTTGGTTAAACACTGTTTCATCAAGACTAATCTGTTGATAAGATCTTTGTGAGATACTTTTCAAAAGCATGAGATCAACCACATTTACGAACTGTCAAAGTACGAAACTGAAAACAAAGAACATGTACATTTTGTAAATAGTTATGATGACTTGAGACCAGTTATGCTCCAAAAACAAGTTTAAAAGGTTTCTTTAATCGGGTGTATGGTTAATAATTGTGCTAACACACTAGATTTTTCATTTACCGTTATATATGTGCCTTTTAAAATTTGCTGTGATCAACAAGTTGATTTGATTTTGATCGTTGCAAATTTTAGTTTTCTCCTTCTTATGTGTACTTTATACAATTTTTAATCTGTAACTTTTAATTTTGTAACATTCTTGATAGAGTTTTCTTTTTCTTTTCTTTTTTCGTTTAGCGAAAGCAATACATCAACAAAAAAGTTACGGTTTAGCTTTAGATATGATAGTTGTACAAGTAAAGAATAGTAGGATAACTTTGGATTAGAAGGTTTCACACTATAGTATATTCAACTTTTAACTTTTCTCCATAATGCATGCAGCTTACATGCATGGGTCGGTATACATGTTTTTTTATATTGTTTTTACAACAGTCTCACAAGTCATGACCGGTCCAAATATCTTGTTTAAACTATAACCCAATCTCAAATATAATACTCTAATTAGGCTTAAATATTGGACTTAAAAAAAATGAGGCCTGGTCCCAAATGTATACTGTATATATGAACTTTTGTTATATTTGTCTATTTTCCTTTCTCTTAGTTCCTTCAAAGTAAATGGAAGATTTGTTCAAAAAGAAAAAGTAAATGGAAGATGAGACTGGTAGCTTTTTGGTTCTCATGACAAGCCATGTTAGTTGTTACTATCGTTACTTAATGAGAGAGCCTCTAAAGCATAACCAGAAATATCACACGTAACACTTTTCATGTGTATCATGACCATATCCAACCTAACAAAATTAATTAATAAAGTCGATGGTATGATCGTAACTTGTAAGGAAAGCCTCTTACCAATCCACTCTTGCAAAATGTGCTTACGATTATAATTTTAAACGAGTAAATGAATGAGGTGTTACGAATACTTAGACTTTCTAAAATGTTTGTTAGACACTAAATTTCATATTAATAAAATGAACTTTATCTTGATTATAATTGAGTCTTAGTTAAACCACTACCAAATTGTTTACTTGTAAAGTCATTGGTTTTCTCACAAGGGGTTAAAAGGGTTTAAACCTTGCTGGTTATGTATATTTAGAGATTGCGGGAGAAGAATCAGAAACGGTCTCAAGATTAACCTGATGAGAAAGTTAAAAAATTTCGCCCTCCCTGATCACTTAAACGGGGAAGCCTCGTCCATTTACCCGTGTAGTATTATTAATTTTTAGCTGATGGAAATGGCTTTTAACTCCCAAGTTTGACTAATATTGAGTTGTAAAAGTTCATCTCCTAACCAATGAAATTATTGGTGTAATGTTGATTTTTAATTTTCCTAAGTTTTACATATATTTAAACCTAAATTGCATTAGAACATCTGTATAAGGCATTTAAAAGCATCTTATGATCTCAATTTGAACTTAGGATCCAGATTTTAGAGAAGCAAAAACGATACTAGGTAGCATTTCTAATAATTATTCCTTTCCTAAAAGGAAAAAGAAAAGTTATTGCTCTCGAAAAATAAAGAAGGAATGGGCACATCATGTGGGTTGTAACTTGCATGCGGATGTTTTGGTGTTATATTTGATAGTCTTTTGCACATTTTATTGTTAAGTAAAAAAACACCATAAATTATTCATTTCTCAAACTTTAGCAAGACATAAATATTTATATATATATAAAAAAATAATAAAAAATAATAATAATAATAATAATAATAATAATAATAATAAATTTATATGTGATTGAAAAGGAAATCATTCAATATTCATGTGAATATATGATGTCCATGCCTCTCAATTGTTTAATTTCGATCTACGATGTAAAATCTGAATCGTTAAGATGAAATGTTTATATTACGTCAAAATCGAGTAGCTAGACGGCTACAAAATTTGGTTTTTATGTGAAAAAACTTAAGATTGTTAAGATACTTCAGGGAGATTTGGGTGTGTTTCTTTTTTTTCTTAGCTAAGGAATTGGGTCCACATGACATTTAATAGTATTTCTTTTCAGGTAGGGCCCACTTATTTTCTCTTACTTCCTCTATATCCCCAAGGCAAAAAAATATTAACACTTTCCATTAAGAGGTATTAACACTTTCCCATTAAGAGGCTCTAATAGGTATGGACCCCACATATATTTATAAGGCTCTTAGTGTAGAAGAAAAAAGAAACACCCCCTAACTTCTTCATTTGAAATGTCAATTCATTCGAACGAGATAAGATAACTAAGGAGGTACTAAAAACAAGGAATCCATAGTGAGCTCCAGTTCACTTACACGATGAGGTAACTTGTTAAATAAAGTTCTTCTTCTCCCGTTATAGTTATAGCATATTCGAGTCAAATACTTATGAACAATTTAATCTTAACACAAGAGAAATCTTTTTATCTTAAAGTATGCATCACATCTCTTAATTCTTTAAAAGTTTTTAATTTTTGAGTAATGTTTTTTTACCTATTGTACCTCTTATTATAAATGGCAAGTTAGCACAAACTTAATTAATAATAGTTTTCAAAAAATCATACTACTCTCTAATATATAAATATCATACACTTATTTTTACTTTTGTCTTAATTTATAGTTAATTTGATGGAAATGGAAATGAATGATCAAGAAAATGTTAATGTTGAGGTTAGTATAGTGTGCCTAAATATCACTATAACTATTTGCCGTTATAAAATCTCGTTGCTATGTGCGGGTAATCGTCTAGTAATGAAATAAAACCTCATTTCAGTAAATTGAATATTTAGGAAGAACAAAATTGAATAGATCGAAATGGTCAATTTTACCATCTTGTAAATGGAATAATATTGATTAATTGAATAATAAGAGAATACATATATCTCAATTTTTGTAGCCTAACACTTGAACTTATATCAATCTTAATCTAATACAAATAATAATATAATTCTAACTCTTATATAAATCTACTAACAGCACCCGCAGTTGGAGCAAAATGAATACTCAAACTACCTCGAAACTTAACAAACAAAGTAGGCGGTATTTATAGAAGAACTTGTAGATTCACCGATAATGTGCTTTAGGACATCAAAATTTTCACACTGATTCTTGAAGAAGTAATTAAGTGGCATATTGAAGAAGTAACACCAATGGTCGAGTTTTAGTTGACTTTAGGTAGACTTTTTATATTAAGACTGTTTGAGCTTTAGTCGACATTACGTTTAAAGAAAAAAAACGTGGAGAATTTTAAATAAACAAAACAAACAAACACACCACCATATATGCATAATATGCAGACAACAGCACGACCTATAGCTTTATTTCACCACCAATGAAATAAATGGAGCAGGCCCATAACATTAAACATCCTAAAATGGCAGAAAACATGCTACTATTGATTTGAAGTGCAGAACCAAACACCCTGTATGACAAATTGGAACTACATAACCAAACGCCATGTATAACAGAACCAAACACCCTGCTGCAACAGTTGAATGACCTAGCATCCAAGTTACTGTTGAAGCCGACATTTATTCGGATCGAAAATCCAAAGTTACCAATTCATCAGACTTTTCTTTTTCGATCTTTTTACTATCCATTCATAGCTCTCAAGTTAAATATCTTGAATAATTTTTTATTAAACTTTCTTTTTAAACACTCTCGAATTCCTTTCATTCCAAATGTAGCATCCCGAAGTCCAAATAACCGCTTGCCATAAACTAGGTGGATGACTAGGAATGTTTACGTTCCCATTAAACGAAAATAATTCATCAATGGAGAAAGTATTGGTATTTCAAATCTTCCACCATCTATAAATCCTTTCCTAAACGCTCAAAGGCAAATCGCACAAGACTAAACTATGATGACAAAAAGAGTCCACATCTATTCCTCTTTTATCAAGTTCTTCACGTACCGGTAATCTTCCTTTCAAAGCCTTCCAACTGAATATGTTGACCTTATTAGGTACCCATTTATTCCACAAAGTTGCTTGACCGTCGTTCTCCACTCTCAATATATTCTCTTCGGCCATCTTTGTTAGCTCTTTCACCGTGAATTCACCATCGTCGTTTAGCATCCACTTCCAATGATCTCTACAATAATTACAAACAACAACACTTTATAAAACATCTTGTAAATCTTCAAACTCCCTAAAAACCTTCCCCTAATACTCTTAACCTAATCTCACTCCCAACGCCACTCATTGTTTACCCATCTCCCTTTATCTCCCACCATACCCTCTTTTTCTCATATCAAAATGATAAAGCCTAGGAAATTTATCACATAAATTTACGTCTCCAATCCATCTATCAAACCAAAACCTAATGTCACTACCATCCCCTACCTCCCCCTTAAAAGAAAAACCAAAATCTATACCAAACCCCTCTAATTCCTCTCCGACCTTACTAATATCCCGACATAACCATTCATTTTTTCAACAAATCAAAAAAACTCATTTTCATCATTCTTTTTAAAAAAATAAACATCTCACAAACCGTTAAATGTTACGTGAAACAAATTCTACAATCGCGACGGTAATTAAATCATCTTTCTATAGAGGGCACTTCTATATACTTTTATGAACTTGTTTGCGAGTTTATATAGTGTTGAAATATCCGTCCAGAATAATCATACGTGATTCGTAAAGTCACAGTTGATTTGTTCTTTTAGAAATCATATGTGATTTATGAAATCACATACGATTTTTAAAATAAAAAATATGTGATCTTACAATTCATCACGTGATTTTTAAAATAACAAATTACAAGTGATTTTACAAATAACATATGATTTTTTCTTGGTGAAAAATTCAACACTAGAAAATAAAGTTCGAAAAAAATGTCGAAAGTATATCGAAGTGTCTCTCTGCTGAAAGATAAATAAAAAATATAATAGATCTTACAAATTACACGTGATTTTTAAAATAATAAATCACAAGTGATTTTACAAATCACATGTGATTTTTCTGGGCGAAAATTTCAACACTAAAAAATAAAGCTCAAAAGAAAATTCATCGAAAGTATATAGGAGTACCCGTCTACTGAAAGATAAGAAAAAAAATACTCGCTTCAATGGCGTATTTTTGTAGCTTGAAAATTTATTGTTTGTAAAATATTTTATTTTAAAAAGAAAAAGATGAAAAATAAGTTTTTTTGGTTTTGATGAAAGAAATGAGTGGCCAGATGGTGTCTCAAATCTTAATAAGACACCGTAAATACAAAAGAGTAATGTTAGATCCACATAATGAGTTGTCAACTAGATGTGGAGGGTAAAAAGTAAGAGAGAGAAATTATTATGCAAAATGATTAGATGACTACACTTGACAACTCATTTTATGGATATAATTTTGTAAAGTTTTTGTGGATCTAGCATTGCTCAATACTAAATTCGGCTAACAATGGCAAATATGATAATGGGTTACATCAGGCTCACCTTGTATGCGTAATTGGCTTCATAACCAAATGGCCAAAATAGGATTGACTTTGGGCCCAAATTTATTCATGGGCCACTCGAGGCTAAATTTGTAAGCATAACGGCTCAAATCTTATATAGAACTATTAGCCTTCATTTGAGAACTTTAGACAAGACATGATTATTTGTTTTCTTTATTTATCCAAAATTCCAAATAGATCATTAAATTTGTAAAACCTAGAGTTTAATTATTGTGACTATCAGATTGGACCAGAAGCAATATAGTAACGATCTAGTTTATAACTGTCCATTGTTTCGAGTCATTGTGTGTAGTCCTGTTTAAGGACTTCAGTAGCCAGTCTTCTCAACACATTTTCGATGAAAAGAGGCTTGATTAGTCTCTTGGTTATCTAATAGGACCAAATCACGTTTCTCGATTTTTTACCAAAGCTTCTCATCTTATAACACTAAATAAATATGAATTTACTTTTGCATTCTCCTCTATTCTATTGATGTCTTCGTTGTGGCTTACAGTTTTCACTGCCATGTTTCTTCATTGTGAGTCTTGTGGTTTAATGTGATGTAGTTTTCATTCAGTGCAAGTACACGACACAAAAGGGCTGCATAGAAGGCTTCACTTCAAGATAGTTGGCTCAGTCATGAAATCACACCATCATCAAGTAAACCTTTATGGATATAGAGAGTTCCTAAATCCTAACGGTGCCCTTTTTATCTCGCTTTTTGTTCACTTTTAAGCTATAGGAGTTACACATACCTAAGAGTGTTAGGAAATGCCGAATATTAACATCAAAAGATTATGTATGGATGCAATAGAACAATCACTTTATAAAGAAACAGATTGCTGTAATATAAACAAAAATACGGATACATGCATAACCTTGTACTACTCACAGATAATTACGCATATATATCGTTAAACAAAAATAGATACAATTGATACCAAAATTTGGGTTCATTTATATGAGATCATACTTACTCACTGGTGTCACTTACAAAGACATGTTGTAGCGCTAGAATGATTTACCTTCCTCGCAAGGAGCATCATGTCAATTCAATGTCTCAAAATTATATGCTGGATTTTCTCTACTGGTGCCGTGCATATAACCAAACAATTAATCATCTACGTTGTCTTATCGTTTCATACTTTCATCATGCATGGATCAAAGATGGGTGATAACAACAAATACTTATATTGCACAACGAAACCATAATTCATGAAGACATGAACACTACTAGACCACAACTCTCGTTCAAGGCTCAAAGAGAAATTACTAATTAATTACTAACGAAAGGTTATTTCGGTCTGTCAACTTTATAAATGTAGTTGTTATTCATTTTACTGCTAGCATAAGTTTTTTGTATAGTTTAACAATGTGATTTGTTATTTGTTTTTTAAAACAACAATTTTATTTTAAAAACTAACAAAAAGCTAGGAGATACAAAACCTAGATAGCAACAACAGAGAAATTCTTCTAAAAAACCTAAAGAAACATCCTAAAACAACCACCTCACACGATTAAAATAAAGAACCAACACCTAAACACAGGCCAAACCTAAAGATTCACGCTTGAAAGACCAAACATGACTAGAAAATACACAAACAAGCCACGACTCCATAAACAAACAAATTAACATGCTACTTTACGTAGCAACTTGAACGCTTTGGTTGATCTAGCTTAGTTATGGAAATGTATTTTTTTCCCGTAGTTTTGAAGAGGTATTTTTTTCCTTTTCACCGATTTCTTGCAAAAAAATAAAAATAAAAATTAAACATGCTCGAAAAGGTTCAAAGTCCTCATCTTTTTCTTTTTTAATTTAGAGCCACCTTTTCAAATCGATGCATTCTACCTTCAAGAGAATCTGGGTCCAACGTTTTGGTGTTGCTTATTTGAGATGGACTCAAATAATTTTGTGATTGAAACTTAACAAATCCTTCACGTATCTCTTCAATGGACATGTTTGGACGAAGCGTTTTAGAATATGCTACTATTTTTTTAAATCTGAATCGGATGGCCTTGGTTTAATGTTCTCAACTCCTTCCCCAATAATTAGATGGATACATTTCCTTTTCCCTAATGTTAGATGGTGACATCTCATGCTCTTCTGTAGCATGTACAACCGGCTCATCCTTTTGTGTGTAGGGAATGCCAACTCCTGATTCAAAATTCAAAATTTCTGTTTTGTAGGTTTGAGCGGGAAGATGAGAAACATCTATGCCATCGGTTTCGTGCTCACCTTTTGTCGAAAAATCACCCGGAGTGACAACTTTTTCAACCATGCCTCTGTCCATGGTAATCCCATGTCTGGTTAATTTTTATAAGTATACTATCAAACTTAACAAATCTTTCACGTGTCTCTTCAATGTGATTTGTTACTAAGTTTTCATATAGTAGGTTTATCAATGGTATAACGAAAATATGTTGAAAGTTCAAGGCAAATATGATTTCTAGTAACACCATGTTTGATAAATAGGAATTGTGAATTAAATAATATAATTATACATTTTTTTCTTTAAACTGGACTTACTCTAAAACTTTTAATAAAACCGGGTGCAATGGTTATTAAACTAATCATTACACATCATGTCACATCACTAAACTCACCACCAAACAGATGTAGTGGGTTACCACCAAACCAAATACATAAAAATACTTTGTTTTATACAAACATACCCGCAACACAAACACACCAAAAATAAATAAATACAAAGAGTGCAGCACCAAAGGTGGTCTGCACCAAGTGCAATTTTTGGGATTGGCCGTGGTTCCGGAAATGACAACGTGTGGTGGTGGTCACCACCGGTGGTGCACCACCCACCATTACACGCCGTCTAAGGTGCTATCGTTCATTTGAGTAATTATGGGTTGGTCTAGTTGCACAAAGTGTTGTTATATAAGATTGAATTATTACTGTCCAACATTCGCTGATGGAGAAGTATCTTCCTGCTAATAATTGAATGGGAAGTTCTTGAAATAATTATTGGCGCTTTAATAGGAAGACACGTCCAATAAACAAAACAAAATGGTCGATTTCACACTCACTTTTCTTCGAAAAGCACAAGCACCCCACAAAAAATGTCGTTTGTAGGATGCTAATTAAATTGGACTATTCGCATGGCGTCACCATTAGCAATTTATAGTGGTGACAATTGACAATCTCTTATTTATAGAGTTTAAGTAATGACGTCCTAAAAAAGATTTTGTTTTATTAATATTTTTTCATAAAATAGCCAACATAGCAAAAATATATGTTGATGTCATACTAAATCTTTTATATAATAAAAGAATTACATCATTTCGGAGTTTTTTTGACAGAACAATCTTAGTGGAAAAAAAATTGGACCAATAGGAATCCTCGATTTTGATACATAGGCGAAATCGAGCAATATGATTGGCCAATAAAAAGTCAAAATTGAATTGATTTGGTCAAACTTTAATAAATTTGGTGGAGAATTTGATTGAGGAAAAAAAACACATAAAAATATAGGTGTCAAATTTATGAAAATAAAAACCTAAAAAAAGAGGAGGTAATTAATAAAACATTAGTGGTTGAATTTTAAATATATTATATGGAGTTAAGTGTAAAATTATAAATCTCCATGTTTTTTTTATAACTTTAGATAATAAACTAATATACTCCCTACACTTTATAATATAAACTTTGTTTACAATTACATGAATATTAGTATTGGTTTGAGACTTTAATCTATTAAACTTACAAAATTTTATAAATGTACAAATTAGTTTCACTATACGTTAAATTCTTTTAAAATAAATATTAGTTTTAAACTTTCATCTATTAAAATATCTTTTTACTATGTACGTTAAATATAAATAAGAACTCATGTTATCGTATTTAAAAGTTTAATATATACGTACATGTGTTTGAATATTAAATACAGTTAAATTATTATTAACGGTAATATAAATATCAAATGGTAAGTACGAGTTACTATGATATGAAAATAAGTATACGCGGTTGTACTTATAACGACTCATGTAGTTATTATTTAAAGTTTACATACGGATATGTGGAAAAACATTTTTAAAAAACTTTACAGAGTATATGTTAACTTCATCAACGCTCATTATGTGCTACTAAACTCGCACATTTTTTGTAAAACATGATATCAATATTAATATTAAACAACAACATCAACCTCAACATTAACATCCGTGTCAGCTAAACAAAGTTAAATCTTTCATCCAATAAAATTTTTACAAAATATTAAATGATATTAATACATAATGAAAAACTCATGCATGCTTATTAGTGTACTTATATCACAATTTTCACGGGTAAATTCTTATATGTTCATAGAATAAACAAAAATTTTAAAATAAATTTGATTTATTTGTAAACCCATGTGATTAAAGAACCTTTTTCTTACTTTCGCACATGTTGATGCTCTAACTTTTTAAAATATACATAAGATTTTCTGATTTTAAACGATAATACTATATAATTAAATTTTTCTGGAAAAACCCCGTGCGTGCACGGGAATTAAACCTAGTTTGATTAATATATAAACCGCGTGCTTGTACATATATGCTTTATTATTAAAAATTAAAATTCATAATATGTAGGCATTAAAATAGATATGTCTATGTCTTTATCACTTACAAAACATAAACACTTTTATTTAAAAACCTTACAAAATGAGAAAACTGCATTAATCAAAACACATTATTTATAAAAAGTAATACAATATATTATTTATTGAAATTATTAATTATAATTAAATCACAAACTTTCTTCACTCTCCCTTAATACATCATTTTTCTTTTTCTTTCACATCACCATCACGGGAATTGTTCTATGACGAAACCTAGAAAAAAAGCCAAAAAAAAAAATAGTAAACTATTTGTTGTCGTTTCTTTTCACGGGTATTAAATTATTATCTATAAATTATACGTGGCATGAAATACATTGAATGTAGAAAATATAGGAGTCAACGAAACCAAAAAAAACATAAAATACTTAAAAGTATGATTTATAAAATGATTGTGAATGTATTTTCAAAGTCAAGCTACACGATCTATAATGAAACATGTAATAATAATTCAAACGCTATCTTTGCTAAGAAATGATTTATTGATTTGCTTAGTAAAACCTTAAACGATTCCATTTTAAGATCCAAGTAAATGAGATTTAAAAAGAAAAAGAAAAAAAAAATGAATTACACGCACATAATAAGCACGGCTACATCTTCCCCTAAACTATATAACCCATAGACTTTAGTTGCCACCGACACATCAAATCAGAACCACTGATAATCTGCTTGAGTGTCGTCGTAATACTTTATTTGAAAGAAGAAAAAAAATGACACAAACACAGACGACTATTACCATTAAACCACACACACATATACAAAAACAAGCAGCACACGCAAATTAACATTATCAGATTTTGTTAAAAAATTACACCGTTATCTCTATTCGCTGTAATCGTTAATATCAAATATGTTTCTATATAACAAAGCTCGTGTTTGTTGAGTAAAACCTTAGATATACTATCTTAGAGCAATGAGTGTCGTGGCTCAAACCATTTTGTTACTTTAGCGTCACTTCAACATCTCACTTTTAATACTCTCACCAAAATACTTCCTCTCTCATGACTTAAGCCATTTCCACTCTTTTAGTACTCATCATACTCAATTAAAACACAACATTCACACACAAAACCCATTTTATGAATAAATAAATAAATAAATAAATATAATAATAATAATAATAATAATAATAATAATAATAATAATAATAATAATAATAATAATAATAATAATAATAATAATAATACTTGGCATAAGCCAAGTGAATTGCTTCCAAATTGGCGCCGGAGACAGGGGAGGTGTCGTGACTTGGCTTCTAGCGGCGCCAAATCGAATGCCACATGAGATTTGGCTTGAATTTGAGCCACAATACCCTTTACTTTTAACGAATGTCAAAACTCAAAACCATTTAACCAGCGATGTCAACTATAGAACAAAAATATAAAGAAAAATTACATCAAAATATATGTTAATGATATATATATATATATAT
>LBNU01015824.1:23093-41004 GCA_014162995.1 Artemisia annua
TAAGGTGTATGTAAGAAAACATACATGTTTTATATGAACATGCATGTTTTCAAATGCATAATTGGAGTTCTCGCAGTTCCCGCACTTAACAGGGTTCTAAAAATAAAACCATTTTGCATTGATTTGTTGCACTTAACAGGTTTTTATATGAACATGTATGTTATGCATGTATGTGTATTAAAGTGTATGTAAGAAAACATACATGTTTTATATGAACACGCATGTTTTCTAATGCAAAATTAGAGTTCTCGCAGTTCCCGCACTTAACAGGGTTCTGAAAATAAAGATACACTATATATATATATATATGTCCATATGCATGTATTCTTTTAAGAGATGGTTACTGAATTTATGATGATATAATAATGCATGGCAGATGCTATTTTTCTTACGGCTAAAAATGGAGCATCACTATGATTTGCAATAATTGTATGTGTGGGTTCTTTTTGAAGTATAACAAAAAGATACTATATATGCCAAGTTATAATAATGACTAAATAGAATAAAAAATGGTAATTATATTAAAACCAACTCTAATTAGGAGCAAGTCTAAATCGAAGGAATGTTATGTAGAATCAACGTGTCATTTTCCTAGCAAATCATTCAAGAAAAAAATTATTTGAATTTAACATAATGATCATCATTATTGTTCATAACTCATAAGTATAAAAATGTAAACAACTAATGTATAGATACATATCTAGTTAACTAACATCAAGTTTAACCTTACCACACAATTAAGAGAAAACTATCTATGAAACAAAAATGAAGCAAGAGTGACTTTGAGAATTATAAGGCTTAACTTAAACGGGCACCTACGCACTAATTCCGAACTTACCAATAGCCAAACGATTCTCACACTTTCTATAAATTCCAATGACCATACACACTATTTAGTGAAGATTCAGCTTTACCTGGTTTGAGCCTATATGACGGTGGTTCAAACCTCATGGATTAGACGGCCAAAAAGATTGAAAATCATAATTAACAAAAAATAGAATATTTGTTCAACTAGTAGAGGGCACGGTGGTGCAATGCTATAAGCACCTTGTTATATGCACAAAATGAACTTGTAACGTTGTTATTGGAAGTTAAATAACACTACGGTCCGGCATTATCCGCTCCTCGTTATGCAAATAACGTGACTTATTAGTATTTTTTTACTTTTTATTTTTTGTGTGTAAAAGAGAATGAGTGGTATTTTTGGTGGTGTATTATAAGAACTTTGTTATTTTTTTTGTTTTTTGTTATAGGAATATTATAAGTTAAAAACTGAAGTGACGGACGGAGAACTTGCGGATAATCACAACTGCAGCAAGTTCCCTAAGCAATTTTTGAAACATAGTATTAAGAGTGTGCTATTAATAACAAAAACACATGCTAAGTTATGTACAATCTAGCTAAATAGAATCATACCCTTTATTAATACTTTAAAAAGCATAGTATTACTATTACTAATCTTGGAATAGCATAACCTAAGTGGGGACATAACAAGGCATAAGAGGCCAAACATAATGTTAATTCGATTAAAAGACATGTACCATAAATAACATTGCATCAAATGGCCCACAAACGAGCCAAAGTCACGACATTCATGATTCATTTCTTGTAATAATGTCAATCAGTTTGGTTCAAGGAGAGTTTGGCTGCATCTTCTTTTTTCGTCTTATTCATAGTCGATTTTACATTCATTTGGGTCGCCTCGGCTTTAAGAATACGAAATACGATACAACTAAACGATTAAACATAACTTGGATCTCTTTGCAATCTTGAAATCATGTTTTTCAAGTTTTTCATGTGATCAAATTAAGATCTACAAAATTTTGTGACTTATTCCAAGTAACACTGGTCTAAAAGACTCATCAATCAGGCTAGCAAAAAGACGAAAAGTGGCCATGGGCCTAATGGACCCGTATGCAAGTATGAGCCTGACGCATACGGCATAACAATTGATGTGGTCCCATGATCAACTCCAACTAGCAAATTTTGTTTTAACTTGTGATAATTCATAGGTTGAATGCAACCTACATACCATGACCATAAGACCGATCGTAATGGTTCGTTGAACCTTCGGTTGGTCAGCCTACAAGACGCTTCCACCCCGTTACAAGGGTTTGGTCGTGCTCCGTCATGGCTCGTGTTTTTGCATAACTTGGTCGCTTGGTCGGCTGAGTCCTCTTTGTTTGTGTGTGTATTTTTATATTGTTTTTGTGGGATATTTTTGTGTTTTTTGAGGTGTATTTTTTTGGTGATCGCGATCGCCTTATTACACTTAGTCATGAAGAAAGTGGTGCTGAGTTGACGTTGATGTGACAGGGGTGACTACGGTCTATGTGGTCACCATTACTGCCAGCCTAATGTTACTTCACAGCGAGGTTTCATGTTAATTATAATCCGTTATTACCCGTTGAGTGTAATGTCATTATGCAACAGAAGTTAACCATCACAAATGTAGTTTGTGTTTAGGCTCGTGTAATTTCTAACACATGTAACAATATTTTACAATTTAAAAAGGGTTGGCGGCACAGTTTGTTGCTCGTTTATCTTCCATCTCTATGTAAACCAAGTTGATTATATGCTATAAAATTTTGTGTTTTCTTTAGTTTATGGATTTCGGGTGAATAGTGTCCATATATATATTGATGAACAATACAGACGTTTTTTAGTAAATGACAAACACGATTACGACAAAGCTATATTGATAATGATATTGATACATAGTGTTTGATTTGCATTATATGAATGTAGTATATTTCGTTAGCACTTTAGCAGTACAAAGTGGTAGTACAAATTTACGAAAGAAAGTGATTGCGGCAAGTGGTTGACCCACTTTAACTAAAAACAAATTAAAGGATACTATCAAACAAAAATAAATCTTTTATATAATAAAACAAAACCTCAAGTGGGGACTTTTCCATTTCAAAAAAACTAAACCATACCTTATTTAGTAATAATATTATTTAGAAAAAAATATTATTTTCTTATGAGATAATATTTTATATTTATGAAGATAAATACAAAAAATATAGATAAGATGCAATTAATAATAGGATTAAAATTTTTAAATAATTATCTTTAATAATAAAAAACTATAACTAGAACACATAAATCAAACAAACAAAGATAAAATTATTGTTTTAATAAATAAAATATATGATTCAAAAAATTTTAAAAAAAAAAAACCCGCGCGTGCGCGGGTACTTATAACTCGTTGCATAACTTGTTAAGTTTGTCCCCGTAATTGAAAATTTGATTTTGGCCGAAACAAAACAAAAGCGTCAAGAGTGAACCAGTTTGTCTAGATTCATGCCCAAGCATATTAATAGTTGTGATTGTGACATGCAGCTTCCTCTACTTGTTATTCATATTTAGATTCATTGAATGTTAGGTTTGTATATAAAAGTGGAAAACGGAAAAGATATACGATTAAATTGCCAGGAAAAAAACATATGTTTATAATTATCAGATAGAAGACTATTTTTAAATTGGGTATGGAATCAAAGCGTACATTAAACGGTTTTTTCTTAACTTATTCACCATATTAAAAAAAAAAAAAAAAAAGAAAAAAAAAAGAAAAAAGAAAAAAGAAAAAGAAACCTGCTTTAGTGAGGTTTCATAGGAACTGTGGCGATCTTTTGTCAAACATTCAAAGCGCCTATCTTCCTTTCATTACAGTATTATTGAGAAAAGATGATGTAGGTTTGGAAATTTGCTACACGCACATAAAAGTATCCAACAAAATAAATCCCACTCCCTGAGGGGTCAGCGGGTGATTGGTTTTTTTTTGTTGGGATCCACCCTACAGACCACTAAATCAACCCGCTTGGCACCTCAGCGAGTGGATTGTTTGTTGTGGGTACTTTTTATGTAGGATGTATCATTGCTCGTAGTTTGTAGTCACTATTACTGTCCCTTTCAAACTAAAAGGTTCAAAATTGCGTAAGGAACATGCTAGATGAAAAAAAAATGGTTACATGCCATGCTGAAGAAAAAATTGATTGTTGTGAGAGCACTCGTTAACATGACTTTCGTACCGAGTTATAACTTAACTCACTGCGTAAACGGTCGGTTTTTGCCTTACCGTCCCCAAAAGTCATCTTGATGCGTAACGCACCGAAGTTATGGCACCATAACGTGGCGTTAACTTGAGTGATTATGAACTTTTGGGGGTGAGTTAAGGTAATACGCCAGCGTAACATGACTTTTGGGGGTGAGTTTATATGATAAACGCAGGGAAGTTAAAGTGAGTTATCCTTACCACCCCTTCTAAGTTAACGCACCAAAGTTAACACCTTAACGCTGACGTGGCGGTGAGTATGGATAACTCCACCGTCATGTTACCGAGGTTCTCTTATTGATTCATTCAAAACGATTCACAAAACTCCAATGCCAAAATTTTATGTGTATCTTCATCTCTTTCACAACGCATTTTTTTGAAACCAAAAATTAATAGTGGACTAAATAAATACTACAACTTTTTTCTTGACCAAGAAACACTCAAAAAGTCTATATATTGTGGACACATAAATTTTTCTGAAACAAGAAGATCGGTTGATATGATGACTTGTGATGCGTCATGAAAAAGGTGAAGGTAAACACAACGAATTAGTAAATTTATCCGGCATGGTAAACGTGGGTTATATTAGAAGATGCACTCAACAATGGCTGTTGATTTGTATAAACGTTGCAATAATTTACAAATGTATATATCGCGTGTTTTAATACTTGTAGTCAATCTATACTTACATAACACGATGTTATCGGTGAATCATTATTCACATTCATGTTGCTCTTTTAACACAATGTATAAATATAGCGCGGAAGGCGTTGCATGTCTGGCATAGCCAAGTCTCACGCTTTACAACTAAAGGTGAAGCATTTACGTTTTTTTAAAAGCGTTAACATAAGGGCGGCCACAAATATAAAAAATAATTAATATTATATCATTATTTCCCATATATATCGAGTTTACGAAAAGTATTCGCGTACCTAAATGAATTAAGTTTAAAAAACATATACTTAATTGTAAATATTTCATTTAAAAATATAAAAAAAATATTGGAGTTGAATAAAAAAAACTTGTTCACGTCTGACCTCTTAGGCAACACCTTATACGCTTTTCTCGCCTCACCCTCACTTCACTAGGTTATCTATTTAAAGGACTGAACATATCATTTCGATTTGTTTCTCCAAAAATGTGTATAAAAATCGGCCTTTAACTGAAATAATGTTTTTGGTTGTAAACATAATTAGGGCACAAGTTTTTCTAATAGTTAAGAACAAAAACAATTTTAAAAATACGATTTAGAATCATAAAATTAGCGAAGTTTGTAGTCCAAACCGAAATCAAATCCCATGGCGCGTTATACTGCAATATTTACATTGATCCATGTATTATTTTACCTAAAGCCACTACGGCGCGCACTTGTTAGATGCATGCAGCAGTAAGGGGAAGAGATCGCGTTGATCGATCACATGGAATCGATCGGCCTTTTTTGGGTGTCGATCACCTAGTGATCAATCATCCTTATTTGTGTCTTTCAGGTTGTCCGCAACGATGATGATTGTCCCATTTTTTTTTTCTTTATTTATTTTTATTTCTGACCATTGCATTAAAAAACTATGTATATATATATATATATATATATATATATATATATATATATATATATATATATATATATATATATATATATAGTGTAACTTTCTTACGAGAACCACTTTTATCTGCAAGAACTGCGAGAACCACCTTTTTTACTCCTAATAATACATAAGGTACATCATGTCAATGCATAATGGCAGTTTTGTAAATATATGTAACTTAATTTAATAGAAAAAATTAAATGAGGGGCAAAATAGGAATTTATTTTCCATAAAAATAGGATTACTCCGTATATACCAAAAACGGTTTCCCCATTTTTATTATTTTCAGATCTCTCTCCCTCTCTTTCACTTTTGATCTCTCTCTCAAGAACCCTAGCCGCCGTCACCATTACCATCACGACCAGGTCTCCACCATAAGGCATCCGACACAAGGTTTGGTTATCATCATCTATGATATTTGTGTAACCGGCACCAGAAACCAATTTTAATAAACAAGAACAACCGATGCTCGATTCGCTTATGTATTATTTTTTTCATCAATGATAAAAAAGACTACATCAACCTCTCACTGATTTAAGGTTTGGGTTTTTTTTGATAATGGAATCTAAATTTATATAACTGAGTTTGTGATGTTTGTGATTTTGGTGTGAATGTTTTAACGACATATTTTCTGGTGATGTAATTTGGAGTTTTCAATTTGGAGTTTTGGGGATCTGATATGGGTGGGTACTATAAGGGAATTTTATGGGTTTTTATTGGTCTTACATATTTGATAGTGTTCATTGTATTAATGTTGGTTCAAGACTATGTGGTTTTATTACTTTAGTTTATGTTATTGGATATACTATGTGGTTTTGGGTTATTTGGTTTATGTTTATAACTGGAAGTTTATAATGGTACTTGGTTTGGTTTTGGCCGGTATTAAAAATCATGTTCACGGCCACCTGAAAACCGAACTTCTAAAGCTTGTTTACCTGTTTATTGATTATATGGTTATACCTTGCAGAAACTGTGTGTACTCTATTATCCTAGGAACTACAAAACTATTGGTGATTGACCATCGTTAAGTAACAAATAAAAATAAATCAGTGAAGTTGTTATTAACTATGGTCAATGTTATTTTTCTATGCAACATTGAAGTTGTTTTTAGTTTGGTGGAAAGTACATGTATATATCAGTTTGGACAATTGAGATGATTATAAAAAGGATGTTGTGGAGTTGGTGATGAATGTCATTATAACCTTTAGTATAAGAAGCTATAGCTAAGAGATCAAAATAAATGGATGCATACATTTTCAAAACATATATGTTCAAAACATGTATGTTTTAAAAAATGATTACTTATAAACGGAATGCTTAAAACATGTATGTTGTTTTCTTTTTTTCTTTTATTTAGTAAGTGTAATCATTGTTTTTTTTTAAAGACTTCATGTTTGCCAAACAAGTATGTTTCCTAAAACATACATGTACTAATGAACATGTATAATTTTTAATAATACTATTGTTGCTAATTTTTGTACTTTTTTTTATATCAGGTGTAATTACAAGAATGTTCATGGCTACAAGTGTGCATATATGTCCGACTTTGGAAAAATTGTTGACGGCTACTCGTGCGCATGTCCATTTGTGTTGAATATTATTAGTGCTCACGTGTATAGATCGATTACATTCATGTTTTTATGTTTTTAGAAATTTGTATTTTAATTGTATTTCAATCGATATCAAAGTTTGTATATAACATTTATGTTATTGGTTTGTTATAAATTTAATTATATTAAAAAAAAACCTATATGCACCTTGAAAAGGAAAAAAAAAACATGTATATGCACTTTGACTACTACAAACGTGTATGCACCTTGACTATTTGGGGGGGAAAAAACATGCATGCACCTTGAGATTTCAAAAAAATAATGGTATAAAAAACATGTATGCACCATAACTATTGAAAACATGTTAGCATTAAAAAAATTGAATTTTAAGATTTATAAAAAATTTGAATTATAAAAAACAAAAATAATATGAAAATATCTTTTACTATTATAACCTTTTGAATTAAATAAAAAATAAAAATGCTATGGAGCATTAAATGATGTACATTGTGTATTATTAGTTGTAAAAAGGTGGTTCTCGCAGTTCTTGCAGATAAGGTGGTTCTCGTAAGAAAGGGACCCTATATATATATATATATATATATATATATATATATATATATATATATATATATATATATATATATATATATATATATATATTTTAACTTTTAAACTTATATACTTTCGCACTATAAATAACACCGTTCATATAATCCCGTAAGATCAAATGTGGAATCGTTGAAATTTACCATGGAAATAATCGACAAAACAACTCATCTTAGCCTAAAAGCTGATTTGGTGGAAGACATTTGGCATTGTCAAAATCAAAACTAGTTCAGTCGTTTTATTATCGTAATGTTTTAATATTATTTGAATTTTATTGTAATGTTTTAATTTTATTGAATTATTATGTAATGCTTAAATTATTAATGAAATTTTAATTTTGTTGTTAAAATGTTTGAAAAAAAGTAAAAAAAATAAAAAATGGAGGTCGCCATACTGTGACAATCAATCGTCTATAAGTCGTCGGAGAGAGAAAGCTGATGGGGTGGATAAAATGAGGGTCAATCCGCCCCCTGCGTTCCCGAGTTTTATTTTTGAAAGAAGAGAAAAGAAGTGGGAAGAAAACAAAATAAATTTGTGTTCCAGAGTTTTTTTTAAGAGAGAAGAGAATAGAAGAGAAGAGTAATTTTGGCTAAACTTCTCCCAAAACTTTCTTTCCAAAAGTGGGATGATTTGGAGAGAAGTTATATTAGGAAGCTTTAAATAAATAAAATTACTTAAATGACCTAATATAAAACATAACTTTTAGAGTTAATTGCATTTTTGGTCCTTGTGGTTTGGCCAAATTGCAGTTTTGGTCCCCGAAACTTTAAAAGTGCAGCGACAGTCCCCATTTTAAAGTTTGGGTTGCATTTTTGGTCCTTATCGGTGTGAAATGACCAAATTACCCTTGTCTTTTTCTGAAGAAAACAAAGGGTATTTTAGTCATTTGACTTTATCCATGGACCAAAAATGCAATCCAAACTTTAAAATGGAGACTATCGCTGCACTTTCAAAGTTTTAGGGACCAAACCTGCAATTTGGCCAAACCACAGAGACCAAAAATGTAATTAACTCTAACTTTTATATGTAACTAAAGGTATAATTGTAAAATCATATATCATCTCTTCTTTTCTCTCCTAACTCGGAAACATGATATAAAAAATTTAATTTCATTTATCTCCTCTTCTTTTCTGCCCATTTTTAACTCTTCTCTTCTCTTCTTTCATTTCAAAAACTTGGGAACGCATTAGTTTGTCTAGCCTTAGTCCTTTTATATACTCCAATCAATATAGGCTATTTTGGGTAACCAAAATATTACATTTATACTTTGATTTTTAAATGTTACAAATTTTGTGTCTGCTTTATATTTTAACTAACGAGAAAAGACTCTATTTTGTATTATTGATATTTAATTGATGTAAAGTGTAGTATTTGAAATGGAATAAGTAATAGACATGACTTTAGTTCAACTTGCAACATTCAAAGATGGACCTCATTATACTACTATACATTCAAGTGGATCTGTTCCCCCCCCCCCCCCCCCCCCCAAACAACTACAGTAGATAATAAATATATTTTATGACGAGCTACAGTAACTAACGGCTCGTTAGTACTGTGCAACGACCGTTAAATTTTTTTTTTTTTTTTAGTTCCTTCGTGATTTGGTCTTCAGTTTACAGGTTCGTTGCACATTTAGTCCTTATAACAACGGTCGTTATTTATTGACGACTGTTAGACAATGACCGTTATCGTTAAACTTTTTTTAAAAATTCGTAACGAAATTGTTCTTTCATCTCAGAGTTTTCGTTGCATATTTAGTCCGCTTCATAATTTACATAATTAATCCCTTCATGCTATACTTCCATTCGAAGAGTCAGTCCTTTGTCACTAAATGACCGTTAATATGCTACCGGCCGTTATCTACGCTCTCCTATTCGGAAAAACCCGCGGCAGACGCGCGGGATTCCCAACTCGCCTACTATACATTCAGTGGGATCTTTCCCCCCCAACAACTACAGTAGAAAAAAAAAAAAAAAAAAATAATTGTTATTTTACGACTACATCACCTACGCCGTTATACTGTGCAAACGACCGTTAATTTTTTCTTTTTTTTTTTTTTTTTTTTTTTTTTTTTTTTTTTTTTTTTTTTTTTTTTAGTTCCTCCTGCGATTGGTCCTTCGTCTTACAGGTTCGTTGCACATTTAGTCCTTATAACTAACGGTTCGTTAATTTTATTGAACGACTGTTAGCTAATGACGTTATCTAATAACATTTTTTTAAAAAATTCGTAACGAAATTGGTTCTTCATCTCAGATTTTTCGTGCATATTTAGTCCTCTCATAATTTACATAATTAGTCCTCATGCTATATCTTTCCATTGCAAATCAGTCCTTGTCACGTAAATTGACGTTAAGTGCTACGCCGTTATCACGCTTTCCTATTCGGAAAAGCACCCCGCGGCAACGCGCGGAGTTCCAACTCGTACTATACATTAGTGGGATCTTTTCCCCCCCAAAACACATGTAGAGAATATATATATTTTATTACGAGCTAACAGTAACTAACGGCCCGTCTAGTACTGTGAGCAACGACCGTTTTTTTTTTTTTTTTTATTTTTATTCCTCCCTGCGATTGGTCCTTCGTCCTTACAGGTTTCGTTGCACATTCTACTATCAACTAACGTCGTTAATTTAACTGAACGACGTTAGCTTAATGACCGTTATCTTAAACATTTTTTTAAAAATTCGTACGAAATTGTTCTTCATTCTCAGATTTTCGTTCATAATTTAGTCCTCTCTAATTTACATAATTAGTCCCTTCATGCTATACTTCCATTGCAAAGTCAAGTCCTTTGTCATAAAGTGACGTTAAGTAGCTAACCGCGTTATCAACGCTTCCCTATTCGGAAAACACCCCGCGGCAACTGCGCGGGATTGCCAACTCCGTTTGTTCATTCTATCTAATCACAATTATACCAATTCACTTTTTAGTATTTCTTTGTTTAGTATTATCTTTTTTAAGTCGAGAGCATTCGAAAACATCAATATATTTTAGATCTATTTACTGTGTTTGAATCATTTTACTATTCCTTCTTATATTCCGCATGTCTAAGAAATTTTATATTTTATGTTTCCAATATTATGAAAGAGCAAGAATTAAAAACAAAAAAGCGTCTCTTTTTCCGTGTTGGGTGCCCTCTGATCCAATAATAAAAGTTAGTAACTTCCTCCCACTTTCTAAAACGAAGAAACACTATGCTTTATTTCTTCTTTTACAAATTCCTAACTGAAGAAAGTTGAAAATCGATAAGAAAACGACGTTCCTATTTATGGCCGTGTCTTTTGTAATAATAACCAGCATAATTTTGCCCAGCATGGTATTGTGATGGTCATGGGTACATATACTCTACTAAAAAAAACAAAAAAAAAAAAAAAAAGTGGCTGAACTGGTAATTAACCAGCCCAAGAGGCGTTGCACAGATCCGGCATGTGGTAGCGCCGTCGGTTGGTGCCGTCAGCCATGACTTGAGCTATCAGCCAAGTGTACCCGAAGGCCTCCAGCGGAACTCAAATTCTGATTGGTATCATATATGTAAATATATAAAGTTTTATGCAGAGCTAAGAAGAATTGAGATCTAGTAGTAATAAAATATCAACTCAACTTGCCCAACAAGCACAAAACACTAAAATAACACACAAATTCTGCTACAATACCGAGGCTGGCGAGTGGTGACCCATATGCATCATCTTTTTCGGCTGCCCTTTAGCTTCTCTCTCCTCAAACCCATATTCACCTCTCTCTTCAAGTGGTGACCATTATTTTTTTTAAAAGAAAAAAAACATTTTTCAGCATAAGTTCAAATCAAGTCGGTTTGTTATTCGACGAATGTATTTTGTGTCGGCGGCCGACCCGATTGCTCACAGAGGGCTCAACCCGATTTGCAAATCGGTTGTGAAATTGTCTCGACAAAAACTTTCGACCACTGTGGAAGCCTTGAAAGTAATTTATAATCATTTTGGCTATTTTGTTGTTTTGATAATTATAGTAGGTCTTAGATCTATCGAAAACAGTTTTCTAGCAAGGAAATATCATATGTATACGACCAAATTATTTCTTAATACGGTTTTTATATATAACCGCACAAACCGTCAAAATAGGTTTTTGATACGGTTTTTTATATAACCAGTAATCTAAGGGCGTAAAAAAAAACTTTGTGTAGTGTGTATATTGAGTACATCTACTTTCAATAAAATAATATAACGACATCAGAAAAATTGATCCTCCCTTAACTGATATTTCAACACAACCTGAGGTTTTTTTTTTTATTGTTAAAATAATTAACTGATATTTATNATTTTTTTAAAAATTCGTACGAAATTGGTTCTTCATCTCAGATTTTCGTTGCATATTTAGTCCTCTCATAATTTACATAATTAGTCCTTCATGCTATACTTCCATTGCAAAGTCAGTCCTTTGTCACTAAATTGACGTTAAGTAGCTACCGGCCGTTATCACGCTTTCCCTATTCGGAAAACACCCCGCGGCAACGCGCGGGATTCCCAACTCGTTTGTTAACATTCTATCTATCACAATTATACCCAATTCCACTTGTTTAGTATTATCTTTTGTTTAGTATTATCTTTTTTAAGTCGAGAAGCATTCGAAAACATCAATATATTTTAGATCTATTTATGGTGTTTGCAATCATTTTACTATTCCTTCTTATATTCGCATGTCTAAGAATTTTATATTTATGTTTCAATATTATGAGAGGCAAGAATAAAAACAAAAAAGCGTCTCTTTTTCCCGTTATGGGGTGCCTTGATCCAATATAAAAGTTATAATTCCCTCCACTTTCTAAAAACGACAAACACTAATGCTTTATTTCTTCTTTAACAAATTCCTAACTGAAGAAAGTTGAAAATTCGAAAGAAATAGAGTTTCCCTATTTATGGCCGTGTCTTTTGTAATAATACCAGATAATTTTGCCAGCATGTATTGTGATGGTGCCATGGGTACAATATACTCTACTAAAAAAAAAAAAAAAAAAAAAAAAAAAAAAAAAAAAAAAAAAAAAAAAAAAAAAAAAAAAAAAAAAAAAAAAAAAAAAAAACTAGACTTATCTTTCAGCAATTTAATTTTCAATTGTTCGTCCATTTAAATGTCAGTCATTTTCAAGACTTTTTTTTATATACCAGGATTTCTAATTTAATCTTTCGATTCTTGGCATTTTCCTTATTTAATCTTAGCTTTTTCATTTCGATCTTAGATTCTATGTTCATACTTTTATTTTAGAAAAAACAATTACAAAGAGTTGACATTGACAGAAATCGAACTTATGATCTACTTTAGAACATGCCAGTCATTTATCATCAATCAAGTCTACGAAACTTTTGTTTTCAGAATGATGTTCATATTATGAATCATATTGATAACATTATTGAAAGAGAAATACTAAATTCACATAATTTTTTTTTTTTACAAAATGAGGTGTAGCAAAATGATTTGTTAAAAAAGAAGAGTTGGTAAAAGAAAAAGAAAAGAAAGTGAGTCAAGTGTGATGCCAAGTTTGTTTGTGAATATTATGTGGATGTAGCAAATCTTTTATTTAAACTGTTTTTTTATTTGTTAAAAAAAAAAAAAAAAAAANATCGGCCGAGAAGATTAAAGAAAAATATTAAAGTTGTGTATACCTTATTTAGTTATTTTAGACATATATTCATTACTATAAAATGAATAATTGTGATTTATTTTTGACAAAGAAAAGTTTAGTGTGCGTTTGGTATGCTGGCATGAATCACAATGGGTATGAGTTTGACAGTAGTAGTGGCCCTTTACGTATGAAAGATCCACATCTTACCCTTTTAATGTATATGGAGTACCATTCATTTTTATATTTGAAATATTTACATCTTAAACAAACTATTGAAATGAAAATTCATTCCCTGATTTCTATTCCGGGATACCAAATGCACCCTTATTTCTTACATTTGATAGTACCCATTGGTAGCAGAATTGGTAGTTGGAGTACACCATCAATTATCTTTCTAGGTAAACTGATTTTCTGTTGATAATCTGTTCAAGAAAGGATTGTTCGAAAATCTGTTATCTTTCTAGGTAAACTGATTTTCTATTTCTAACCATGAATAGTAAAAAAAAAACTCAACCATAGTACGTTTGGCAAATTTCTCGACTATAAACGCTTTTTTTTCCCTTTGGGTAAAAGGGTTTACTCCTATAAATAGGGTTGTAAACAGGTCAAGCTTCTATCAAGAAATTCGAGCTCGAGCTTGATTCGATCGAGTCGAGCTTTTATCGAGCTCAAGCCCGAGTCCATGCCTAATAACTCAACTCGAAATACATAACGAGCCGAGCTCGAGCTTTCAATAGTTCGCTCTCGAGATTTCATCGAGCTTTCGATGCTTTATATACATAATATATTTTTTTATTATATATGTTTTTAAGACTAATATGAATATTGGTATAAGAATTAAATCTTTATCGTAGAAGGACTATTTAAACCTTAATTCTTCTGAATGTTTTGTATAGGATATTTAAACCTTAATTCTTCTGAATGTTTTGTATAGGATCTTAGCCCTTGAGTTTATTGCTTATTTTATTGACTTTATTGATTAGTTTGGCTATCGAAAACGATGTTTATGTATATATTCGAGCTTCTCGAGCCGAGCTTGAGCCTTATTCGAATATTACTCAAGCCAAGATCAAACTGGACGATTGACATTCGTCGAGCTATCGAGTCGAGCCGAGCCCAACCTACCTTACGATTTTCAAGCCGAGCTCAAGCACTGTCAAGCTCAAGCTTGGTTTGACTCGATTACAGCCTTGTCCGTAAATTAATTACTCCATAAAACACTTAAGCACATAGGATGTGAATGTTTCTCACATTTCAGCCCATTACATAGGCAAAACTACATCATCAATAAACAACTAAAAAAAATGGACCAATAATCTTTAGATCAATCATCTTCACTCTCGTCCTCCACGTTAGTATCCTCACCCTCGTCCTCATCATCCGTTCTATCCTCTACATTAGTAGTAGTAGTAATCAGACTCACTATATAATCATATTTTTCATCCGTCCCATACACGTAAATATTGGTAAACGGAGCAAACAACACGTTTTTCCCTTCCTTTCACATCTATCACTTTATCTTCCACTTCTTTACTTCTTTGTCATTTGAACGTTGAAGTGTTCAGCTTACCAACTCTTCTTTGTTTTTCATTTTCCACCCTTGATTATTTTCGTTTACCCCCTTTTTTATTGGAGGAACATTTGAAGTCGTGTCAAAATCATCGTCTAAATCAGTCATACTACTCAAGACGTCAAACCATCATAGACCTATACTAGTATCAATCATTTGACCATTAGTTACATTTTTAGATTTCTTCTCCTTTTTCATGGTCAATAAACAAATTTTTTGGACGATTTAATCTAGGGAGTTTGAGCCTACCCTAGTTTTTTCACTTTGAGTCTGTATTACGTTATCTCAAACCCTGTAAATTAGTCGTTTCAAATGTCAGAAATCGGAGTTTTTTTAGACAAGGAAAATAATCTACTATTCTAAAACAATTGAAATTAAAAATCTTAAAACTTGTAAGCGCGGGATACAATTTTTAGATTAAAAGTAAAAATGTCAATATTTAAGTCGAGCATAAATCTGTTAAATTTCAAAGTAAAAAATGGAGTAACATTTTCAGTCTGTTAAATTTACAAGATTGATCTTCAACTCAAACTTTACACTACGAATATTCGCGCAAAGCGACAGTGTATCAGCAAATAATTATACATGCGAACTTGTGTTTTGGGGTGATGCTTTATGTAATTTACCAGTTTAATTTATATATTCATTGCGGAAAAAAAAATTACGGGTTATAAACGAAAAATGATAAAAATTTGAGGATTAAATAATATATAAATAACAAATTTAATAGTCTACGTAGTTATCATTTTTAATCAAAGATATTTTAGTATTTGAACTTTACTCATTTTGTAGGTTTTTAAGTTTAAGGATAATTGTTTATATACTTTATAAGTAGTATAGATATGTGACACTCAAACGAAATATTTCAACTTTTTTAAAATAAGTCAATAGAGATACTGATAAGTTTCTATATCTACATTTTAGGCTCATTACTGTCATTAGCTTACTAGTTTGAGTTTGTATATCTTATTTAATCCTCACTCATCTTATATAAACTCATAAGCTGTAAGCAGGGGATTTTTTTTTCCTTTTTTTTATTTTAATAAACATATCAATTCTCAATTTACTCATAGGGTGTGTTTGGTAAAAGTAGCAGTGAGCTATGAGCAGTAGCCATATCTCACCGCTCACAGCTTTTTAAAGGAGCATTGAAAAAGTGAGCATTCCTAAAAAATAGCAAACTCATCGTTCCTTTGCCAAACGAACAATAAAAATAAAAAAACTCGTTACTCACCACTCATCGCCTCAAAAGCTTTAAAAAACTCCGCGCCAAACATACTCAGAAATCCCCAAATAAACTTGAGCGAAGAGTTGCACACTTGGAATTCATGCACTAACTTTTGTGGCAGCATTTTTGTGCAAATTAAAATTTAGTGGCAATAAAGGTAGAATAAACCCGTAGATTCCAGTACAAAATGCATATATTAAATTTTGGACAAAAAGAGATGGGACCATATGTCTTTGCATATATTAAAGTTGAGTAAACTACACCGTTCGTCTTTGTGGTTTGCGTTGACCGAAGCCTATAGTCCTTTGACCAAAAAAGTTGCACAACTCGTCCTTAAGTCAGAAACGTTATGCGCCGTTAGTCCCTCCCTCTAACGGGGTCCACTAACGCTCGTTAACTTGTTTTCTCATGAGGGTATAATCGTCATTTCGCACCATAAGGACGAACGGTGCAAGGACGAACGGTGCAATTTTTCGCTTTTAGTCCCTTTTTTAACGCTTTTATCCATTTTTTTCGTTTTCGTCTGTTTTTTTACGTTTTCGTTCGTTTTTTTATGTTTTCGCCCGTTTATTTTATGTTTTCGCCCGTTGTTTACGTTTTCGTCCGTTTTTTACGTTTTTGCCCATTTATTTTACGTTTTCATTCGATTTTTTACGTCTGTTTTTTTAAGTTCTCGCCCGTTTTTTTTACATTTTCGTCCTTTTTTTTAACGTTTTCGTCTGTTTTTTTTACGTTTAGCCTGTTTATTTTACGTTTTCGTCCGTTTTTTACATTTCCGGCTGTTTTTTTAAGTTTTCGCCTGGTTTTTTACGTTTCGTCCGTTTATTTATGTTTTCGCCCGTTTATTTTATGTTTTCGCCCGTTGTTTACGTTTTCATCTGTTTTTTTACGTTTTTACCCATTTATTTTACGTTTTCGTTCGATTTTTTACATTTTCGTATGTTTTTTTTAAGTTTTCGCCCGTTTTCTTATGTTTTCGTCCGTTTTTTTACGTTTAGCCTGTTTATTTTACGTTTTCGCCCGTTTTTTACATTTTCGTCTGTTTTTTTTAAGTTTTCGCCCGTTTTTTTACGTTTTCGTCCGTTTTTTTACGTTTTCGTCTGTTTTTTTAACGTTTTCGCCCATTTTTTACGTTTTCGTCCATTTTCTTCCATTTTCGTCCGTTTTTTTTACGTTTTCGCCCATTTTTTTACGTTTTCATTTGTTTTTTTCGTTTTCATCCATTTTTTTTAAGTTGTCGTCTGTTTTTTTTTATGATGCAGCAACATAAAAATATGATGCACCAAACTTATAACGATGATGCACTTGCTTATAACTATGATGCACTAAACTTATAACTATGATGAAACAACTCATAATTATGATGAAGTAACTTATATCCGTATGCTACTACTTTTATAGTTAAATATGATTACATTTTTATAAGTTAGTGCATCAACTATGATGCAGTAAGTTATAACCTTGATTCACTAAACTTATAGATGTGAATTGTGATGCAGTATATTTATAACTGTTAACAGTTTATTATTATTATTATTATTATTATTATTATTATTATTTTGGGGGGGGGGTTGTTATGCAGTAAATTATAACTGTCATGTAGTAATTTTATAACTGTGATGCACTAACAATTTTTGGCAGGATTTTTCTTTTTCTTTTCTTTCTTTTTCTTTTTTTTCCTGAAAAAAATCTTTATTTTTCTGATTTTTTTTGGGGGG
>LBNU01015824.1:41174-56444 GCA_014162995.1 Artemisia annua
GGGGGGGCTGATGCATTAACTTATAACTATGATGCACTAAAAAAATTTTGCCGAAAAAAAAAATTTGATTTTTTTTTTAGAAAGGAGGGGCGGGGGAATGAAGGAGATGATATTGCAATGTGACACATGTCACTTTCACAACCTTCCTATCATTTTTATTTTAAATCTCTTCTTATACGAAGTTTGAAGAGATGTATATGTAATAATTAAAAATTAAAAAGAATTTATGACATCATTAAATAAAATCCTAAAAGAGATACTACGTTTTTTTTTTCATGAGCCATAAAATAATTAAAAAGCGCTAAAAAAAATTTAAAATAAAGTTTTGTATGATAAAAAAATGTATTTTTTTTCATCAATCTTTCTTTGTTTATCATATTTTTATTTGGTCATTTGTTTTTCTTATATAAAAAGTATCTTAAATTCGTTTTTCTATTTTCATTTTTGTTTATTTTTTTTGTTTTTTTTAATATTTTTCAGTGACAATTAATCCTCAACTTCAACTTTTTTTGTTCTTTTTAGATGTTGTCAAAACTTTCTGTTGAACAAACAAATTGATGAAAGATAAAATGATGAACTTATAGAATTGGTGAACACAATTACACAAAAGTTTTGCGCATTCTTTTCCATCAAAAATTTTCAGCAATTTTTAGGGTGTGTTTAGTTAAAAGGAAACACTATTGTGTTTCACAAATTAATTATACAAAACAAAGAAAATAAATATTGCATTCAAATCTAACGGCACCCTTTAAATTTTCTATAAAATAGAAAATTTGCAGTTACTACTTTAATGGGGAAACTACATAACATATTTGTTTTGTTTTTCTTGTTTCACTTGTAACCCTCCTTGTTTTTTTAAAAATTATAAATAATATTATATGAACGTATTTTCTATGTTTTGTTAAAAATTAAATTCTTTCATTTTTTTTTATAATTTTAAAATAAAAACCTAAGAATTCACCATTACTTTTATGTTTGAAAAGGACATTGCCATTTTTTTTCTTCTTTTCTATATATACTTTGTAGAAAATTGAGAAAATTTTATTTGACCATCTTCCTTGCTGACGATGTCGTAATTTATTACTCTCAAACAAATTGAACATGCCATTTGGTGAGTTACTTTTACACAAATGGACCCTTTGCTGATGCATGTCTATTTGTGGTCACAACTCACAGGTGTCATATATATAAATGAAGAATGTCCCAATAACCCCTCCAATATCTAATACGGAGTACTAATATAACTTTTCCTCTTTGCTGTCTTTTGGTGTTGTGTACTTTTACTAGTCTTTTGCTTGTTCTTCTTCTTCTTCCTGCTTGGGTTTTTCTTCATGTGAAAAATATCTCTTTATTAATCATTCGTTTCAAAGTATTCATTTTTGTTCAAAGGTAGAAAATGTATGCAGATAGTGGACTAAGCTTCCCTTATTTCCAAAGCTTCTCACCTGATGTTCAACAGTTTGATGATTTCTACAATTCACACAAATCCAATTCTTGTTTGGTAATTCCCATGCTTTACTATTTTTATAGTTTTATTCATATTTGATGCTTATGTAGTGTTATTAAGGATGAAAGTAGAGCTATGTTATTGGCATGCATATTGTGTTAGTATTAGTTTGAATTCTCTTTGATGAAGATTTTAACTGTTTTACTAGTTTTAATGCTTGTGTAATGGTAAAAAAAAATGACAATAAAAAACTTTGTCATTTTGTGGTTGTGTTTAGAATTCATATTGTGTTATTAGTTTGAATGATGATTGATGAAGATTTTTAACTGTTTTACTAGTTTTAATGCTTGTGTAATGGTAAAAAAAAATGACAATAAAAAACTTTGTCATTTTGTGGTTGTGTTTAGAATTCATATTGTGTTATTAGTTTGAATGATGATTGATGAAGATTTTTAACTGTTTTACTAGTTTTAATGCTTGTGTAATGGTAAAAAAAATTGACAATAAAAAACTTTGTCATTTTGTGGTTGTGTTTAGAATTCATATTGTGTTATTAGTTTGAATGATGATTGATGAAGATTTTTAACTGTTTTACTAGTTTTAATGCTTGTGTAATGGTAAAAAAAATTGACAATAAAAAACTTTGTCATTTTGTGGTTGTGTTTAGAATTCATATTGTGTTATTAGTTTGAATGATGATTGATGAAGATTTTTAACTGTTTTACTAGTTTTAATGCTTGTGTAATGGTAAAAAAAAGGACAGTAAAAAACTTTGTCATTTAATTTTGTGGTTGTGTTTAGAATTCATATTGTGTTACTCCCTCCGTCCCAATTTATTTGTCCAGTTTTGACTTTTTGAGTCTTTCTTTGTCAACTTTGACCGTAAGTATTATTATTTGTGTTATATAATATTTGATGAAAATTATACAAATTAAAAATACACTTAAAACTCAATCTATTCATATATTTTGCATCAAATATTAAATAACACAAACAAACATATTTAAGGTCAAAGTTGACAAAGAAAGACTTTGAAAATCAAAACTGGACAAATAAATTGGGACGGAGGGAGTATTAGTTTGGATGATGACTGTTGAGGATTTGAGCTTTTTGGTTAAGGTATTGGAAATCTTGAATTGGGTAATGAGATATGGCTATTTTTGTATTATTTTTAGTGATTTTAAGATAAGTGTTGGATTCTTTGGCTCTTTGGTGTTCTGTTTGTTTGCTTTATATGGAAATATCTTGAGACAGTAATTAAGTTTCTTTAATGAAAACATGCCCCCTCTTGGTTCCAATATAAATATGAGAAGAAGGTTGAATTAAAATAGCTTTTTTGATGAACCAGCGTGGTACCCAAACGTTGCGGCGGCAGGTACTGTAATTAATATTTTAGGCGAGTAATGGAATTTTTTATTATTTTATTTATGGTGACAATATGTTTAAAGTTGCCGATAATCTTTTTGCAGTCACGATAACTATTAAAATTCTGAGGCCGTTGATAATATCTTATCTAAGGCCACTTTCAACTTTTTTTCCTTTCTTATTTTTAAAGTTAGGGCATAAATTTTTTTAAGTGCTTGGTTTAGATTGTATCATATGATAAAATGGTTGTACTTTTGAGCAAGGGGTGATTTAAGAAGAGTATTAATTGTATGTGTTGAATTGATGTGTTTGTGTTTAAATAATTGTAAACATTGCTTTCTTACTTGTAATGCTTAAAAAGTATTTATGGAAATCTTAAAATTGATTAGAAGCTTTCTTAAGAAGACCCCGACAAGTGATAGTGAGATTCGTTTCATAGAAAGTTTTAATAACTGTAACAAAGGAATGGCGTAATTTAGAGCTTTTTAACCACTTGAGCTCTCTCTATAATTTGATAGAAGAAATGAAAGTAGGTCATTATAGTCAATTTTTATATAGTTGTTTTTGTCGTTCTATAAAGGAAATGAAAAGTTTAGTTAATTGGTTTTGATGTAGAAAATAGATGGATCAAATTATATCTGAACTAAAGCTACCACTTTAGTTCCTTTGAATCCAATAGTTTGTTATGATGGGAATTCAAGTTTTAGAAAAAGAAACTAAACATCAAAAAGTTGCATTATATCATGTTCTTGAGTGTCCAAAAGGCCAAACTCATAGTACTTTAGGTGTCTTTAAGGATGATTGTATTTTAGGATTTATGTTTTTGTTGTTGTTGTTGATGTAACGTTTTCCTAATGTGACCTGACATCTATTTTGCTTGTAATATAGGGTAGTGTTGTTCAGAGCTCTACAATCTCTGATTATGATCTTGGGGGTGAAGGGGATCTTTTCAAAGCACCAGAACCAATAATTGAGGAACCATTACTTACCCTGGACCCCATGACTACCGCAATGTCGATGATCACTTGTGGTGAAGACAACCTTACCCCACAAGAACTCAGTGTTGCTGATATTGAATCACTTCAAAATGAGAAATTTCTTAACGATGTTTTCCATGAATACAAAGATATCTTGGAAATCGAAGCGGAAACTGAAACGTCACCACTTTCAGAGGTTTTAAATTACAAATTCCCCGTTAAAACCGATGAAAGCTCCATTGTGAAAGAAAACGTGCATCCTCCTGGACAGATCCCAAAGAGCATGAGCTCAGAGTGTTTAAGCTCAATGGAATGGACTCATGGGGATCAAGTTAAGCCTAGTTTTGTGAATATTACCAAAATGGAGCTTGAAAATGTAAATGTGATGCGAAGGGCTTTCAGTGAAGGAGACATAAAGGTTTTATTTTTATTTTTATTTTTGTTTGTTTCGTTCATCATTATGATATGACTGTTATGTGCTTTACAACCCTCTTACACTTTGGGTCACATGGGTACCATACCTAACAATTATCGGTTGTTAGAGAATCCCAAAGACCCTACGCGCTTGTCACCTAGAAGCTAGAAACTAGAACTAAACGCGAGTTAGTGAGTTACTAGTCATAATATGTGTGCATTGCAGAATGTGTGTGAGTTTGTCATTCACTAAGAAATAATTGAGGGTATTTTAGTGCAACCACTACTAATAATTAATTTTGTAATAGTAGTGCATCCCCATATGAATATTTGGTGTGTTCTGTACTTTGGTCGAAAATTTATGCACCTAAAATTATCATCCATGCATGAATCCACATACGTATATGTTATAAACTGAGGGTGTATGTACATGCCTTGACTTGGGTTTTCTGTGACAGACTCTTGCTAACGGAAATGGATGCCATAGAACTTCGTCCCTCGGTCAACCACCAGTTATGAGTGACCACATTACTGAAGACCGTTGGCAGAAGCTCTCAAGATACAGGAATAAGAAGTCTAAGAGGAATTTCGGTAGAAAAATTAAGGTATTCATTTATCAAAACAGTTATTCACCTATTCCTTCCTCTTTCTTTATTGGCTCGTTCAAGATTACGGTCATAGTGCATGCTAACAGTGAAATTGGCACGTTGGTGTGGATTAACTTTGACTTTGTTTTGGTTCAGTATGCATGTAGGAAAGCATTGGCAGACACTCAACCAAGGATCAGGGGAAGGTTTGCCAAAATAGAAGAAAGTGAAATCCCGAGAAACTAATGTAGAAAACCCATAGAATATGATCATATGCTTATATAGATATGAAGTACAGCCAAAGCCTGGCAAAATAAGTTTTTGTATGATAAGTTGTAATTAGATGTAATAATCTTGTAATTCTTGTATATCCCAAAACCGAATGTTGAATCCTTGCTGTATACAACTAGTTCTAAATTTATAATGCTAGTTTTCCTACTTCAAACTCTAAATGATGAACTGACCTTCGCCGTGTATATTTGATCCAAGTATAGATTGATATTTTGCCTTTTGACATAAAAAAGTTATTACGAGAAGTTATAAGTTTGATTTACAACCAGTTAGAAACCAATGAGAGCATAAAATGGAATTATACTTGGAGAACCATAAAGCATCATAGTGTGTATCTAATAGTTAGTCCTTTCTTTTAGCTAAACCAAGTGGTAACTGGTAAGTTAAAAACGTTTTATGAAGGAGTATTTGTTTTGAAGCAAAGACGACTGTCAAATATTTTAGCGTACTATTATGAAACTAACAGTTTAAATCATTCAACTTGTATAACTGATTTTCTTAGTGAATGACAAACTCACACACTCGCATTGCAAATTTTAACCGACAATCACTTGTATTGTACTACTATTTTATACTGCTAATGAGAGGGGCAAAATATGCAGACAACAGCAAACATAAGATCTGTTAATGTCGTTACACCTGTACTGTAGATTAAGTAACTTCCTTCGGCAACTCTGGATCACATTTACTTGTGTGATTGCCGTTCACATAGAAGATGGAACCAAAGACTTCGGGCCTCTGTATTTGGGCTTAGCCAGTTTAGCCTCACTTGATAGTGTATCAATATGATTATGATATTGACATACATTTGCTACCGGAAATGGTAATCTGATGCTCACACAATAAACTTCATCTTTGGGGCTTCCAACACTATCACTTATTGATTCTAGTTCTACTAGTCACTGTGACTTCCATCTTGAAACTTATAAAATGGTTTTGGCCGTGTTGTTCTTTGTGATTCTTTGTTATCTAACTTCAACAACAATTAAGTTTATGCGTAATATATCAAAAGGAAGTATGATGCCAATCTCGTTCATTCTTCTGATCCCGTGGCATGTTCTTAAGTCCGTCCTATGCTGATTGTCTTATTTAATCTCACAAATAAGAATGCAATTATCAGCATATAGATATCAGTTTGTGTTCTTTGTGACTTGGTAGAGAACATGTGCCTGCGTAACTCATCTTATTAACGATAAGTGTCCCTATATAGCCAAGGTGTGATTTCATTCATATTGAATAATTTTTAAATTCTTGTTTTGTTAAGGCCTTTTAATGAGTCAGTGAACACACCCTTTTAATGTTGTCCCGGAGCTTTTTGGATTTTATCATGGCATTGGTTCGGTTTGATAACCACATATTGTTATCGATTGCTTAAGGAGTGGTATTATTGGATTTATATTATGCTCAACAGAAGAACCGCCAGATGGTTTCTAGGAACCTTGTAAACTTGTGATAAAGTTGAAGGGAACGTTAGAGCATTGTAAGAAACAAAGATTTATAACTCTTGGAGGTAATAATATGGGGATGCCGGCCAGTAGATTAATGGGTCAATATGGTTTCGGGTTAGAACAAATTATTATCATTATATTATGGGATTAATGGGTCAATATGGTTTCGGATAGAGAGATTGCAACTTGGTTAGAATCTAGGTGTGAATAGCTAGAAAAAGACAAGGAGCAGGCGGACATGCTTAAACAAAAAGGCAAGGATTAGATGGGTCGTAGAGGGTGATGAGAATACTTAATTTTTCACTCCGTAATTAAAAGAAGAAATAACAAGAACAACGTTAGGGGTCTTATGGTTGAAGGTATATTGAGTGAGGAGGATCCCAGAATAATCAAAGGTGAAGTGTTGAGGTTTTATAAAGCCATATTCTCTGGAGGTGCGAGGCCAACATGCGGAAGCGAGAGGATAACATTAAATCTCGGATGAAGATGCAAGTTCATTGGAGAGACAACTCGATGAAAAAGAAATATGGGACGCCATAAGTGGATGTGGGAGCGAAAAGGCTCGCGGACCTCACGGCTTTAGTTTAAAGTTTATTAAAAGAGTTTGGGATGTCCTCAAAGTGATTGGGTAAGAGCAGTGAAATTGTTTTGAGATAAAAGAGATATCATGGAATTGTAATGCCTCATTTGTAATACTCAGGGGTGCTTGGTGGGGGTTAAGGGGGTGGGGAATGGGTAAAGTATTCAAAAGGGCCCACCTTACTTATTTGTTTGTGCTTGGTAGGGGAGTGCAAAGGGATTGATTACCCCGTAGTAGGTAATCAACCATTATAGAATAAATTGGGGGTAAGGGATTGATTACCCACCTCACTCATTCATTTGCATTCTCTTTCCCTTTCCCCACTTTGAACCAAGCGGACCTTCATTTCAAAAGTGGCATATCTTAGAGATTTTAGACCTATTAGTCTTAAAAGGGTGTTATTATAAAATCGTGGCAAAGTTATTGGCACAAAGAATTAAAGAGGGTTATCGGAAGGATAATGGACGAACACGTATAAAAACGGATGAAAACGTACAAAAACGGATGAAAAGGAATTAAAACGAATGAAAACGGACGAAAGGGATAAAAACCAATGAAAACGGATGAACATGTATTAAAACGGCCGAAAACGTAAGAAAACGTATAACAACAAAGGAAACGCATAAAAACGGACGAAAACGTAAAAAGAGGGATAAAAAACGGACGAAAACGTATAAAATCGGATGAAAACGGTTAAAAACGGACGCGAATATATAAAAACGGATGAAAACGTAAAACAAGCGAAAACGTATAAAAACAGATGAAAACATACAAAGGCGGATGAAAACATATAAAAACGGACGAAAATGTATGAAAACTTAAGAAAACAAGCAAAAACATATAAAAACAGACGAAAACTTACAAAGACTGATGAAAACGTTTAAAAACGGATGAAAACGTAAAAAAGCGGACGAAAACGGATAAAAATGGACGAAAACGTACAAAAACGGATGAAAACGTATAAAAATGGGAAAAAGTATAAAACGGATAAAAATGGACGAAAACACATAAAAATAGATGAAAACGTATAAAAACTATATAAACACAAGAAAATTTTGGGTGTTAAGAGGCAATAAGAGTTTACCACCACATCTTATTGGGTAAGAGGGATAACCTCTTACCGCGTCTGACTGGAAGGGAAAAACAAACAACCTTTGCCTCTTACCTTGTCTGACTGGTAAGTGGTAAGAGGCGGTAAGATGTTTTTTTAGAAAAACAAACACACTCTAAGGTTGTATGCATTAAGTCATTTCTTAATTAAACATGACTTAATATAAAATTTTAGCAAACAAGCTCTTAAACACATATTTTTAAATAAACTAGTTATAATGCCCGCGCACGCGCGGGTTTTTTTTAAAATTTTTTTTGAAATAATTATTTAAAAATTTTAATCTAATTACATCTTATCTATATTTTTTGTATTTGTCTTCTAATTGTGTTGTGGATAAATATAAAATGTTACCTAATAAGAAAATATTTTTTTTTAAATATCTTATCTATATTTTTTGTATTTATCTTCTACTTGTGTTATGGATAAATATAAAATGTTACTTAATAAGAAAATAATATTTTTTTAATAAAATTATTACTAAATAAGGTATGGTTCCAATTTTTTTGAAATGAAAAATTCCCAATAGGGGTTTTGTTTTATTATATAAAAGATTAACATAAATATCACGTTCTACAAGTTCTCTAAGAGCAATAGGTACAATAACGCCATGCCCGACGTTATGGTGATTGGAAGATTTTGATGCCAAGTTATGATACCATGGTCCTCGCGTTATGGCCTGCGTTGACAAGGGCGTTGCCATGGCAACGTGAGAAGCAACCTGCAAAATGCCAAATGAGATACAAAAAAAATTACAATTCGCTCCCTTTTAATGGCTATAATGCGTTTCATATTCCAAAAAAAAAAAAAAAAAAAAAAAAAAAAAAAAAAAAAAAAACCCCCGTGGACGTTTGATGTTGCTGATGCATTTAATTGGAGAAGGATGGAGGTATGATTTGTCTGATGATTTTTTATTTTTGTATTTATTGTTATTATTTATTTTGACAGTTTATTTGTTTGATGATGGGGTACTGTGGTGTTGATGACGTCTGGTTTGTAGGAGTAATAAGGAGGTGTATTATATGTAGTGAAGTTAGGGTTAGGTTTTATAAGTAGTTGAGCTTGGGCTGCAAATTTTAATCTATTTGGGCTTGGGCTGCAAATTTTTTTGAGCTTATTTGTCATATCCAAATTTTTGCAAAATGTTATGTTGTTTGGGTTATTTTTGACATATAAATTGGACTATTGATTGCAAATTTTCATTTTGTATTGTAATGTTTAAGTTTATTAATATAATGTTATATTGTTTATTAATGAAGTATTAGTTTAGGGGTTGAATTTACAATTTTTATTTTTTTTTAAAGAAAAGTGAGTACCAAAATATGGTGTTGAGTTGGTAAAGCATTGGGCTTTTAAGGGTGTTTTTTTATATTAATGTTGAAATGTTAAAACTGATTTAACGTTGACGTGACATGTTTTATTTTATTTTTTTCTTTTAACTTAAATTATGTTACGTGGATTCACTTTATTTTTCATACTCAAATTAAGTGCATACCAAAGGATAAATTCTCACCATCTATCTAGTTAGATCTAATGGTGGGACTAACCTAAGATTAAATATAAAAACCTAAGTCAATGTTTTTTCTCTCTTTTTCTTTGTCTTTTTGTCTTTTTTATTATTTTATTTTATTTTATTTTTTATTTATTTTTCCAATTCACGTTCTTTTTTTTTCTTTCTAATTCACGGTTTTTTCGCTTTCATATGTTTTCCTAAGTCAATGTTTTTTCTCTCTTTTTCTTTGTCTTTTTGTCTTTTTTATTATTTTATTTTATTTTATTTTTTATTTATTTTTCCAATTCACGTTCTTTTTTTTTCTTTCTAATTCACGGTTTTTTCGCTTTCATATGTTTTCGTCTGTTTCATACGTTTTCGTCCGTTTTCAAACGTTTTCATCCGTTTTCCTTCGTTTTCATCCGTTTTCTTGTGTTTTTGTCCATTTTCAGACGTGTTTTTACGCTTTCATACGTTTCATCCGTTTTCATACATATTCGTCCGTTTTCTTACGTATTCATCCGTTTTCTTACGCTTTCAGCCATTTTTGTCCGTTTTCATGCGTTTTCGTTCGTTTTCATACGTTTCGTCCGTTTTCATTCGTATTCTTTCGTTTTCATCCATTTTTCTTACGTTTTCGTCCTTTTTTATACGTGTTTTTACGTTTTCATATGTTTTCGTCTGTTTTCTTACGTTTCATTCATTTTCATATGTTTTCGTCCGTTTTCATACGTTTTCTTTCGTTTTCGTCCATTTTTCATACGTTTTCGTCCGTTTTCATACATATTTGTCCGTTTTCTTACGNCCTTTTTTATACGTGTTTTTACGTTTTCATATGTTTTCGTCTGTTTTCTTACGTTTCATTCATTTTCATATGTTTTCGTCCGTTTTCATACGTTTTCTTTCGTTTTCGTCCATTTTTCATACGTTTTCGTCCGTTTTCATACATATTTGTCCGTTTTCTTACGTTTTCATCCGTTTTCTTACGCTTTCGTCTGTTTTCATATGTTTTCATCCGTTTTCTTTCGTTTTCGTCCATTTTTTATACGTTTTCGTCCTTTTTCATATGCGTTTTTATGCTTTCATACGTTTTCGTCCATTTTCATACATATTCGTCTGTTTTCTTACATTTTCGTCTGTTTTCATTTGTTTTCATCCATTTTAAATGTTTTTGGCTGTTTTAAGACATTTTCATACGTTTCTGAATATCACAAGTGATAATCTGAATATGAAAAATAATTTTCTGAATATCACATGTGATATTCTGTGATATTCTGTGATACCACAAATGATATTCTGAATATCATAAGTGATATTCTGTGATATTCAGAATATCACAAGTGATATTCTGAATATCATAAGTGATTTTCAACTAATGTTTTGTAACATGAAAATCACAAGTGATAGATATTCAGAAAATTACAAGTGATATTTTTACAATATCAACAGTGATATTCAGAAAATCACAAGTGTTATTCCGATATTCTGAATATCAATTGTGATATTCTGAATACCAATTGTGATATTCAAAAACATATGAAAACGGACGATAACGTAAGAAAATGGACGAAAACGTAAGAAAAAGGACAAATACATATGAAAACGGATGAAAACATACGAAAATCACAAGTGATATTCAGAATATCACTGATATTCTGAATATCACTTGTGATTTTCTGAATATTACGTAAGAAAACGGACGAAAACATAAGAAAACGGACGGATACGTATGAAAACGGACAAAAACGTATGAAACCGTAAGAACACGGACAAAAACGTATGAAAAATGGACGAAAATGAAAGAAAACGGATGAAAACGGACGAAAACGTATGAAAACGAACAAAAACGTAAGAAATCAGACGAAAATGTATGAAAATGGGTGAAAACATAAGAAAATGACGAAAACGTAATAAAATAGACGAAAATATATGAAAGCGTAAAAACACGTAAGAAAACAGACGAAAACGCATTAAAACGAACGAAAATGTATGAAAACGAACGAAAACAAAAGAAAATAAACGAAAACGTATGAAAACGAACGTAAACGGGCGAAAACGTAAAAAAACGGACAAAAACGGATGTAAATGTATAAAAACGGACAAAAAGTCTGAAAACAGACGAGAATGTCTAAAAATGGACGAAAACGTAAAAAACGGATGAAAACGTGCAAAAACGTCTGAAAACGGACGAAAACGTATGAAAACGTATAAAAACGGACGAAAAGAGACGAAAACGTAAAAAAACCGACGAAAACAGAAGAAAACGTAAAGAAAAAGGACGAAAACTTATGAAAGCGGACGAAAAGTATGAAACAGACGAAAACATATGAAAGCGAAAAAAAAACATGAATGAAAAAAAAAAGTGAGTTGAAAAAAAAATTAAAAAATTAAAAAAAAGAAAAAAAAAAAAAATGTATTGGAAAAAAAGCAAAAACAGAGAAAAAAAAAGAACGTCAATTGGGAAAATATGCGAAAAAAAAACAAAATAGAATAGAAAAAGAATAATAAGAAATACAAAAAGACAAAGAAAAAAGAAGAGAAAAAAAATTAAAATATATGGACTTCGGTTTTTATATTTAATCTTAGGTTAATCTCTACCATTAAATCAAACTAGATGAATGATGGTGATTTGTCTCTTGGTATGCACCAAAATAAGAGTATATGGTAGCTGATGCTCTAATGTGTACATGTATTTTTATAAACTAGAATGGTACCCGCGCAATGCGGCGGCGGGCACCTGTGCCTATATTTTGCGTTATTTGGTTATTCGGTTACACATTTAGTTGTCTTTATGATTTATAAGTAGAGATGGTAGAGATGGTTAAGCCACATAATTTTAGTTTGAATAACCAGCCTGCTTACTAACAAACTTCCCAACCAACTTGCTTCCTAACCAACCTGCTTCCTAACCAATTAATTTTGAAATATTTCCATAATAAGCAAGTAAAAGTCTGAATTTTAAGTCTTTCTAATTATAGAATAGTTTAAAATGCATTATGTAGTAATATAATGCAAATGACATATCATTTCTCTAAAGGAAAAACAGTCAAAGTGAAAAGTTGAGTTTTCAACACTTGGTCATATGAGAGAGAAAAATAATATAATTAATACCCTTATTAAAACACCCCATTACTTAAAATTACAATGATTTATTCCCTTTGTACAACTAATTAAAAACATATTTACCAAATTAAATACAACCAATTAAACACACTAATTAATGTTATTTTTAAACACCCTAAAATGAAAAGTACATGTTATTATACACATTATGCAAATTGATAAAACACACAAAGATTCATACAACCTAACAAGTTGATGGTACATATAATTTTGAAAACTGGACGAGACCAACGGGTTCAACCGGGAACCGGTGTCGCCACCGGTTCGGCTAACCAATAAAAACCATGTGAAAACGAACCAGAGAGGAACCGTTGAAACCGATACAAACTGGTGAATCAGGCCTCATCGAGATCTATTTCTCCGGTTAATCGTTACAGGGTACCCGAAGGAAAAACTGAAAAGTGAAAAGTTGAATTAAAAAATGAAATGTTGAAAACATATATTTCAAAAGGAAACTATTAATACAAATCACAAACCGGGTTGACCCGGTTTAATTCGACCCAACATAGCAAGTTGACCCGGTTTAAATCGATCCATTTTTCGACCGGAACGGTTCAACCGTTTGAACCACCCGGGTTGAACCGGGTTTCAAAACATTATGTTTAATTCCGAAATCTTCAAACTTTTTTATTTTTTTTATAACCTATAAACTTAAACAATAAACTATCTGTCGCTATAAAATCCCGTTGCTATGCACTGGTACTCATCTAGTCTTTCATAATTTCTTACTCGTATTAACCTTGAAAGATATCCGATAAACAGGTTCAACAACCACTAGAGAGACTAGAGAGATCCCGACCCGAAGAAGAAAAGGGCACGTGGCAAGAGTATTCGGTGACAGGGCTGACTGCCACTAGTGTAATAGTACTAGCACTAGCACTGCACCTAAAATAGTAAAACACCCCCTCTCTCTTTCTTTCTTTCTTTCTTATTTTTTTTTTTCTCGCATCCCCCAATAATAACAATAACAATAATAATAATAATAAAAATAATAATAATATCTTTACTTATTTAGGGTTGGTTTTCAGATTCATTCACTTTTTGGCCATAATAATAATTAGCAGCATCTGCATCTCAGATTCCGATCCATCTTTAAATCATTTTATTTACCATCAGTTATGTTGTTCGATCCGCTCTTCTAATTTATCAACGTATGATTCACATTCTTCATCTTTAATCTCCTTTTTTTAATTATATGATTCCGTATATATGTTTGCTGATTAACTGCTTGTATTATATACTTTTAATTATATGATTGAATATATGTTGTTCGAATATAGTTATGATGATCCTTGTTAATGTGGGATACAATTGTTGTTTACGAATCATAATTCTGTTTCTGGGTTTTGTTTTGTGAATCTGTGTTGCAAATTAAGCGCGTTATTATGTTGGATTTTTTTGAGTTAAATATAAGAGTTATTCATCATAGTTTTGCTGTTTTTAGCTGATTGTATTAATGTGGTCTAAAATGTGAGCTGTTAATCGTAACTATTGCGTCTTTAATGATGTGGACTCTGTATACAATGATGAATGCTGCTATTAATATATGATGGTTGTTGTTTACGTATCTATAGCAAGTCTTGTGAGAAACTAGGGGACTAGTTTATTATACCGCTAGCAACATGTTAACAATACGTTAAGAAAACACGTGACCAATAAGAAAGCCTCTTGTTGTCGGAACATGATTGTTTTGTGATGTTTAACGTCATTTTTGTATTTGTTTCTTAAGGTTTGAATTTGGATGGTACGGACAAACCAGCTTGTGGACTCTTAGATGGTATGCAGCAGTCATTTCAAGACACTGATTCTGCAAGCTGGGAATATACGAAAAGTCGCACAAGGGTTGTCGCAGTTTGCAAGTTTCAGAGCAAGTTTAAAGACTACCTCTGCAGCAAGATTTCCTTCTTATCAAGTATTTCCATCGCTTAGGAAAATGATGGTGGATACCGAGGCAACTGCTAACCGGGGTCTAACTAATACCCCTTTAACAGAGAAGGAAGATGATGGCGGCTATGCAAGCGGAGGATGGAAGAGGTGATTGTCCTTTTAATTATTTGATACTTTGCGGTTTATTTGTTTTTTATGTCTATGATATAGCATATACGCTGTAGTTCTGGTTGTCTATTTCTCAAACATTATGGGAGTGATTATGTGGATGGACACGTAAAAGGAAAAGGGGAAGTGCACAAAAAGATGGAAGCGAATGTGGTTATTTTTCATTTTATATGTAAATTACGTGACTAATATAATACTTCAAAAACGAACTTATCTTTTAAGTGTTAAGCATCACTAGAAGTTTACTTAAATTGGCTGCATGGCATTTTAAGCTTTACATGTGATTGTCTTTTATAGCATGAATATATCGGTATTTATTGCATTGTGTCTGAGGCATTGTGTCTGAGCTCACACTGACTACGTCAATCTTCCACGAAATGTCT